>QEOW01004501.1:23106-37419 GCA_003123825.1 Juglans hindsii | reverse complement strand
GGACAATATTACTTATAGAGATCGTGACCCTTAAAGCTCCCAAAACAACTTCACTCAAGAACTCTTAAGAATTTCACTCAGTTTCACTCTATTGCTTACTAAGGGAAAGAAATACTCTCAAGACTCAAGATAAGGCTTAGAGGAAACGTGTAGAGAAGTGAGGAAGTGAAAGAAGTATTTATAGGTTTCAAGAGGGGAGGGGGACGTTGGCCATAGATGACGATGAGGCTTTGGATTGGTGGAGGTGGCAGGTGGAGTGCTTGAGTGCAAAATGCCAAGGGTGACATCACTTGGTTCAATTCAATAATGGTCTAAAGTGTCATAGTTCATCATGTAAAAGAGCTAGAAGATGTAAATGAGTGAAGGAGTTTCTTGATTCATATTTTTTTAAACAAAAATCCACAAGACAAGCAAGCCATAGCTAAAGGTTTTGAGTTTCCTTCAAAACTGTCCAGATTTTTATCCCTCTTTTGTCACATCCTCTTGGTCTATATTGGGCGCATTATGACTATCATTTGAAGGCTTTTTCAGGTCGGGAAGAGAGGCATGAGTGGCTGCCAAGTGATCATGCTTGGGCAGAAAAAGAAAGAGGCGAAATTGGTGATGGTTCAACCGATTTCAAGCAAGTGCCTCTCTTTGAGCGAATGCTTAGGCTACCTTGGGTAGGTAATTAGGTAAGCTTTTTCTTGAGTTATTTGAAGTACTTCTAAGGAAAAAAATGAAAAGGGAGGTGGTGTGGGCTAGTGACTAAAATAGGTGCAGAAAATTTAATTGAAACCCAAGGCCACTTAGTTTGGTTTCAACTAGGCTTGTAATGAAATTGGTTGGGTTTCTTGGCTTGGTTTCTTGGAGCCAATTCGTCCAAAGCTAAAAATTAACAAGAAGGGTTAAGGTGGGGTGTAAATGACGAAATTGACTTTGAGAAAATGGTGTAAAAGGCATGGGCTAAGGGCTGATTTTGTGCAATGCACATGAGGGTGCACCTAGGTGCTGATTTGGGCATTGACATGGCTTTGCTTCTATAGACATGTGTTGGGTCAAGTCTAAACTTCTAAATTATTCTAAGAACAATTCAAATCAATAATAAAATCAATAGAGTTCAGATAAAAAAAAAAATATGTGGAAAAATGATTTGAAGAGAAACTAAGCATAAAACATGGCTTAACTCAAGTTAGAAGCTTAATTATGGTCAAGTGGGAACCTTAGAGGCGTGTGACACTTCTTGAGCTTGAGGGAAACCAATAGTATAGTGTATGTGAGCTTTAATTAAAAGTATAAAATTGAAAGACAATGCTTTTTGAAATCTTATTCTTAGCCCATACATCTTTTGTGCATTTGGGCCCTAAAGTCTTATGTCTATCAAGTAGGGCCTAAACTCTTATTGCCTCTTCTAAGCCTTTACACCCAAAAAGCTTGAGCCCTTAGTAAACCACTTTTGGGCCTTCTCTAAATCCATTCAAAAATTTAACCCAAATTACTTAGCCCAATAAGATGGCAAAATCTCTAATATGCCACTTGTCATTCTAACATTAGCATCTTGGCACCTTTCTTCAAAATTAATAAATCACTAAATATTCTCCAAAATAATATGACTAAACCAACCAAACTCCAAAACTTTCATTTTTCTCAAAATCATTATTGCATTAGAATCTTTTAATAATTCTACTAAATCCAATGTATACGCTCTTGCCAACTCAAGTATCCAAAATTATTCTTATTCTAGAATAGCTCAGCTTCTAATTAACTATGATTAAGGCTAATAAGGTCAATGCCTAAGGAGCTTTTTGGTGAGGTGTTATAGATATAAATGTCCCCTGCACATCTACTATAAAGTATAAGATCTTTTAGAAAAATTAGAATAACATTACAATATTTTCAATAATAATCTAATTATGATTTCATTTAATTAGTATATATCTAAATTGAGAAGGAGAGATCACCAGTAGCTTGAATGTGGTATTTCCTTCACCCTCGTTGTTTCATTTAAAGGAAGTGGGCTTGTCTTTCCACCCAAACTACCATCTGACTTGGAATTACTTCCAACTATCAATTTTGGTGATTATCCCCTCAAATTATTTAAAAAATATATGTTTTGAGCTCCCAAAATAAATAATTAATTTACAAAATAAATCTTTGGAAAACAAAATAGAAATAACATTAATTATGCTGAATACACTTGATCCCATTTAGCTAATTAAGCTCATGATCAACAACCAAGAAAAAAATCAAATTGATCTCATCATTGATTAGTTAGCTAGAAAATTATCAAATTAAAACACCAAATTATGTAATTAACAAGAAATACATAAGAATATATAATAAAATAGTGAATTTATGTGTCATTAGAGCCATATGAAATTATTCCCAACCTCATGCATTAATTAATATTTCTTCTTTCTATAGAATTTTATTTGTTAACATTTTATTATTTTAAATAATTTCTACATAATTTTTAGGAGCTTAGTCTCAAGAAATACAAAAGAAGAAAATAGAGGCCTTTGATATCCCCTACACCCGAGGCATAGAATATCATACTTCTACTATTCTGGAAGCTATACATTCTAGAATCTGAAGAATGGCATGGCTCCACTACAATGTTATTGGTTATTTTCGTTTATGTTGATATCCACTACACTGCTCCACTACAGCTGTATATTGTAGCAGAATAGGACATGTTGGAGTGAGAATATACTTTATTCATTGTTGGTTAAAATATTGGTTTTGTATGTATGAGGCTTTATACACTTTTTTGTAGAATTAATGAGAATTGGAATTCTTTTCTTAGACCTTTCCTCTTTGTTCATCCTCATTCCTACATTTCTGACATGGTATCAAAGCAGGTTTGGTAACAATCCTACCTTGTTATCTTTCAGGCTTTTTCACAAACACTTTTTCAGCATACATTTTTTCAGTGTAGTGTTTACGTTCAACCTTTTCAATGGCAGAAGAGGATTCATCCAACACTGTCCCCAATTCAAACACTGCATCATACAACTCTTCACCCACTAAGAATCCAAACAGTCCATTTTACCTTCATCACAGTATAATGCCAACTCTGTGATTGTTTCTCCACCTCTCACAGGCCCAAATTATCTTGGAGTCCGGCATTCACTCTGTCCATTTCAATAAAAACAAACTTGGGCTCTTGGATGGAACTATTGCTATCCCAGAATTAATTGATCCTCTATATGTTCTATGGTTGCGATGTAACAATATCATCATCGAATGGCTCCTTAATTCAATATCTAAGGAGATAGTTTTGAGTGTTCTTTATATTAGCTTAGCTAAGGCAGTGTGGGACAAGCTACAAATTTGCTTTGCTCAGCCAGATAATGTCAGGATTTACCAACTTCAGCAGCAACTTGGAACCATCGTGCAAGGTACTCAAATTGTTAATGAGTATTTTACTCAGCTAAATGCAATCTAGGAAGAGCTCAACATCTACATACCTATGTCTTGTTGTTCATGTGGCATTTGCACTTCTAAAGCTCTCAACTCAATAGGTGAAGTTCAGCAATCTGATAATATTTTCAAATTTCTTATGGGGTTGAATGACACCTATGAGAGTATTAGATGACAATCATACTCATGAGCCCTATTCCCTCCATAGACAAGGCTTTTTTCCTTAATTTTGCAAGAAAAAAGACAGAGACAAGCACAAATTCTACCAATACCTCCAGTTGAATCTTCAGCTCTAGCAGTCTTCAACAACCAGCCCAAGAAGAAAGAAAGGCCTGAACTCACTTGTGGACACTGTGGGAAATCTAGACACAACTATGATAAATGCTATAGATTGATAAGATTTCTTCCAGATTTTAAGTTCACAAAGTGAAAACTAGGTTACTCCAACAACCATGCAATAACCAAATCTTCCTGACACATGAAATATCAACATAACCTCAAGCAAAACCGAAACATGTGCATGTGAATCATGGCATTTTCAACATGGATCCGAAACATATAACATTTTTCATGATCTTATACAAAATCACAATAGAGTATTCAACCAAGTAAGACATAGAATAACAATCAAAAGTAATAATAACAAAGAAATGATTTACACAAATATATACACATGTTAACCAAACTAAATTGAGTGATTACTTACAAAAATCATTCAAGAAAGCACTAGCAAGCTATAAACGGAAGTACAACTTGTTAGAATAAGGATTTTGAACCCTAATCCTTGTGCATGATTGTGTGAGGTTTCTAGGGGTTGTCACTTGTTGTGGAAAATACCTCAACCTTTCAGCTCTAGGGTTTTTGAACATGAAAACCCTTCAAGTTCACGTAACTATGGCTAGGTCATGAACATATGAGTAGTGTGTGTGTGTGTGNGCCCTGGGGCGTGTGGCTCCTCCCCCTTTATATAGAACTCTCCAAAAAGAATTCTATGGATTGCTAGTGATCCATTGCATGAAGAACAAGTGGCATATGACTTTCCCCTTGGCCGAATGTCCCTTCATCTTCTTCATCATTGAGTTGCTTTAGGAAGGCTAAACGCTGGCACATGGATGTGGCGTGTAACCCCCCCTTAGTCGAACCTCTTGGTCTTCCAAACCCCTTCTTCTCTTGTCTAGGTGCAATGTATCTAATGGTAAAAGAGTAAACAAACACAAGGTCTTTTCATTTTCCAAAAAATGATGCATGCATGTGTGAGACATGGCATAGGTGTGTGTATGCCTCTTTGCCATCCACTTTCTCTCAATTTCCCATAAAGATCTTTCATCTTCTAGTGTTCCTTCCCTAGGTGGCCTTTTTCAAATACCTAAGGCTCTACTTTGTAACCTTAATGTGACATATGGTGTATGAGTATGTGTCCTTGAGTGTAGTGGCTGAAAGTCTAGGGTTAGAATAGTCATTTTATGCACAAGTCATTTCCTCTTCCTACTAGAAACACTTCTCTACAAGTGCGTGGTTGACAAGTGGCAAAATGTCATAAAAGTCACTTGAGTGGGCGTGTGGGTGAGGGAATCCCTTTTGTCCATTGGGCTTCCCTATGTAAATCTCTTGGAAAGATCTCATTTGTGTCTTCCCTAGGCGCCACTTCCCATGAAAATCATCTTGGAACTCAAACAATTGCCCTATGGCATGAGGTGTGTGTGTCTGGATGAGTTGGCCGAGTGGCCTTTGGCCTTCTCTAGGTCATCCCATCATTTCCTTCTTTTAGAAGCCTTCTTGTATGAAAGACAAGTGGTAAACCGTGGGCTTGTCACTAGGGTTGGCGTGCATGCCTCATTTAGCTTCCTAAACACTCTTCTCGCTCTCCCTTAGCCCACTAACACGTCTAGATTCATGAGCCTTACATGCATGACAAATGACACAAGCCTTATGACTTTGGCGTGTCCCTATGGCTCTTCTAAGGTGTTTGGGCTCAAGCCCACTTAGTTGGCCGAATTCTAGGAGTTTGAGTGCCTCTTTCTCTTGGACTTTGGATGCTAAACTACTGGTTCAAGGCCTCTATTCAACTAGACCTAATTTCATGGCCCTAAAATAACATTAAGGCAATGAAAAACAAATACGGATGCAATCTAACTAGGTTCGGATTATTACATGTAGTCTTTTTAGAATCTGAATTTCCTTTTTGAAACACAGATTCTGATGTCTCTACATCTCCTTCACCCTTAGAGGCTATCACCATCCCTCCTACTTTACTTGATCAAGTTTTCTATCCCCATGCAGCCCCTCAAATCACTACTGAATCCACCATCCCTTCCCCAGATCCTTACCCTCATTCTCCCTTTGAAACAGGTTTCCCCACATTTTCCCCTTCTTCAGTTACTCCATTTGGAACTCCTATTGTGTCATCTCCACCCGTGGCCCCACCACACACTCAACTTCAAAGGCCTAACAGAATTAAGCACAAACCTTCCTATCTTCATGATTATCATTACCAACTTGTAACCACTTCACTTCCATCCCATTTACCTTCATCTTCTAGTATGTATGCATCCCCTAGAATATCACCTTCCATACAAAAATATTTCATTCTTTCATCAAGCCTATGCTTAATCACTCACACTCACTTCATAATTAAAGAATTATGAGGAAGTTGTGGTTTATGAGCATTGGCGTGCTGCCATGGCAGTTGAATTAGAGGCTTAGGGCAAATGGCACTTGGTCCATTATGCTCTTACCTCCTGACAATAAAACCATAGGTTGCAAGTATGTTTATAAAATCAGACTCAAATCAGATGTTGACAAATATAAGACAAGGCTTGTACCTAAGGGCTATACACAACGAGAGGGGTTTGATTATCAAGAAACCTTTAGCCCAGTACTAAAAATGCCCATTGTATGTCTTTCTTGCTTTGGCAACCATTTTTGGTTGGCATTTGGAACAATTGGATGTCCACAATGCATTCATCCATGGTGATCTTGAGGAAGAAATTTACATGGAAGTTCCACCAGGTTTTCAGCTCAAGGGGGAGTTTCAATCCAAGGCTCAGAGGCTTGGCTGCACAAGTCCTTATATGGCTTGAAACAAGCCTCTAGGCAATGGAATTCGAAGTTTACAGTTTCTTTTCTTTCCATAGGATTTTGTCAATCAAAATTAGACTACTCTCTCTTTACTTGAAATGAAGAACATGGTTTTGTGGCACTTCTAGTATATGTTTATGGTATCATTTTGGAGAGTAACAGTTTGGAGGCCATATCTACTTGGATGTAAGAATATTAACACTCCAATGGATCCAAACCACAAGTTGACACATTCTTCAAGTGAATTATTATCAGACATCACTGGTTATAGAAGTTTGGTATTTGACTACTACAAGACCAAGCAAAACATATGTTGTTAATGTTCTTAGCCAATTTATGGATAAACCAACTCAGGCACACCTTCTTTTAGCTCATAGGATACTTAAATCTCTTAAAGATTCAATTTGGCAAGGAATTATCTTCTCTTCAAGATCCTCATTACAGCTCAAGGATACAATGACTCAGATTGGGCAGCTTACCCTGAGACTAGATGATCCGTTACTAGGTTTTGTATCTTTATTGGTGATTCAATGGTCAGCTGGAAGTCTTAGTAACAGGCCATTGTGTCACGTTCTTCAACCAAGGAAGAATACCGGGCATTGGCACATACTTGTTGCGAAATTATTTGGTTAAAAGAATTTTTGAAGCACTTTAACATAGAACAGTCACAATATGCCCTATTGTACCATGATAGTCAATCAATTATTTATCTCACCAAAAATCTAATTTTTCATGAAAGGACCAATCATGTGAAATTGGATTGTCATTTTGTACGAGAGAAGGTTATAGCTAGGATCATTACACCAATTCATGTGGCCTCAAAGTTTCATTCCTTATTATCCAATATGGGAATTTTGAATATCTATGCCCATCTTGAGGGGAGTCTCAAGAAATACAAAAGAAGAAAAGATAGGCCTTTGATATCCCCTGCACCCGAGGCATAGAAGATCATTCTTCTACTATTCTAGAAGTTATACATTATAGAATTTGAAGAATGACACAGCTCCACTACAATGTTGTTGGTTATTTCCCTTTACGTTGATATCCACTATATTGCTCCACTACATCTATATATTGCAGCAGAATAGGACACGTTAGAGTGAGACTATTCTTTATTCTTTATTCTTTGTTGGTTAGAATATTGGTTTTGTATATATGAGGCTCTATACACGTTTTCATAGAATTAATGAGAATTTGAATTCTTCTCTCAGACCTTCCTTCTTTATTCATCCTTATTTGTCCATTTCTGATACTTGGTTTTGAGATTTTGAATGTCATGACTTTCAAACTCTCTCTTGTATAAGATACTCTACTGTCATTAACAAGAGTTATCAATAAGATTGAATAAAAAGTGTTTTTCAATCATAAATAAAAGTTATCAATAAAATTAAAGTATCGTAACTTCTTTAAAATAAAAAAGTACGATAAAAGCGTGAATTTTGAGGAAAACTAAATTGGCGTGAGTTTGATAGGAAAAAGAGGTTAGAGACAAAGAACAAAGACAAGGAAAGAGACAACACAAGTACCGGCTGGGCTCGGCACCAGATTGTTGTTTTCCAAAAGAAACAATATCCAGCTAGCACTTCTACCTTCCTTTATATTGTTGATCATTAATCCAGCTCCCAAATTAATTAATGATAACCCTACCTGATATTATATATCTCCTTGGCTTTGCTGATGTCTCATCTTATATCTAACGACGTTTTTCCAATTGTTATGCAAATTATATATATCTATATATGTACGTGCTACAGTGATAAAGAGATTACATAAAAATAAATTAAAAAATTGATATGACTTTATATAATATGTTAGATCTAATTTACAATAAAAATATATTTACAATTTAACGCACTACATCTAGCCACGTTAATTTGTGATTTTACTTTCGTAGAATCTTCTTGTTGCTATAGCATTTCTCATTTTATACTTAGTATGCGTGCATGTATATATATTGTGTTAAGAATATAATATAAATAATAAAACTTGTCTCTTTCTATCAGTTAAATTTTTAGAACTAATGATGACTTTACATTATATATATCAAAGCATAGGTACTCCTTATAAGTTTAACTAATTCTACATTTTAATTACCAGTTTAATTAAAGAGAAGTGATAGAGACACAAATAAACTGACGTGAATTTATATGATCTATTATATCTATTTTATAATAAAAATAACTTTACAATCTGACGTATAACATCAAGTCATATCAAATTGTGAGTTTATTTTTATATAATTCCTTTGTAACTAATTAAAATATTTCTCTTAATTAAATATTTCACATTTTAGGTCCACGTGTTGGACCCACTTATATATTAAGATGAAGTTTAGAGGGAAAGTGTCAACATGATTAACATGACCTATTTTCTTTGGCGTTAAAACTACGCACGTAAGGACCCCATTAAGTTTCACATATTTATAACGACAAAATGAAAGAACTACTGACAAAACACTACTTTCATAAGAAAGTTGATGACAAAGAGGGCGATCCATAATAAATATCTATGATTTCCAAATACATGATGAAATTATATCCGAAGGCACCAATTTCAATTGTAATTACTAATTAAGGATGTTTAAAAAATGATTAAAGAAAAATAAAAATAAAAAAAAACTCATTTGTATTATATATAATATATAGCAGCTAGGACCGCGTTCAACATCATGGTTTAATTCGATGACAATTGATAGTACTCGAAGCTTTTGCCCGCATGCGTACAAGCTGGATCACATGCGATAGGTGTTTAACGCTTGCCTTCATGGCCTTGTTTAAAACCATATTGAATTTCATGCCAAAATCAAGGAAAGTACCAGCTTAGAGCATTGGTCATGGCCTAATTATTGTCCAGTTTAAATTTTAACTAAAATTTGAGATCCTAGCTAAAACCAAAATTTTTAAAGAGATTAATTCGCATTGAACTAGTCATTTCAAAATCAAAATAATAATATAATATTATATATTTTAATAGTTTTTTTAATTTTTTTTAATATTTTACAAATATACTTTATATATTAATTCATAATTTAATCTTTATTGTCCAAACAAATTATTTAACATGAAGAAGAAAGGAATAAAAATGAAGAAGAAAGGAAGATCATAAATGGAATATTTTTTAATAAAATATTATTTTGGTTGATGAATTACTAATTCACCAAATATGATTTTGGTTTTCCATTTACTGTAACTCATAATTTGACTTGAAGTGATTTACTAGTACAATGCAGCTGATTTTGGAAAAATTTAGTCAAATTTTAGACTTGCCTAATATTTGGCTAGTTCAATGCCAGTGCTCTTATAAACAATTGATTCTACACCAATGATAAGACAAGGTAATTCATTGATCGTAAAGATCCCTCAAGCTTTTTTTTCTATGTTATAATTTATTACTGTTGTGAAATTATTATTTGTCTCAAAAATTTAAACTGATAAAGAATATTATATTTTATGCTAGTAATACTACATACAGTCATGGAGTGCGCAAGCGTCGCGCAATCGTTTTGAAAAAGAATGAGCTCCACTATTAAAAAATTAATTTTTTTCATGTGGGTCCCATATTTACTTTTTCTGAAGTGATTGTGCGACGTTTGCGCACTCCACGACTGCAAATATTATTTTTCATATTTTATTATTTATTTTATATATTAATAGTACACGTTCTCAATGAGTGGACTCAACACATGAAATATTTAATTAAATGAGATAAAATATAGAGTTAGAATTTGAACACAGAACTTTTGTTTTGATACCATGTAAAATCAATACTACTTGTCCCAAAAACTGAAACTCTTTTTTTTTTTTTTTTCTTTTCTGATTGTAAGAAAATTCCATTATAAAATCAAGGACTTACAAGGAAGTCTTATACCCAAACAATTTGGAATATAGGCATAGGAATCACATCCACCCACATCACAACATTATCTACATGCCAAGCATAACGAGCCAACCCCTGGGCAGCCTCATTACCTAATCTATGGACATATTAGACAGAACATAAGTTAAACCTTCTCATAAGATTCTTGGTTTCCTGCATCACATGAAATNCACATCCACCCACATCACAACATTATCTACATGCCAAGCATAACGAGCCAACCCCTGGGCAGCCTCATTACCTAATCTATGGACATATTAGACAGAACATAAGTTAAACCTTCTCATAAGATTCTTGGTTTCCTGCATCACATGAAATAAAATTGAGAAAGAAGCAATTGTTTCATCTTGAATAGCCTTAATCATCATCAAATAGTCACTCTCAAGTAATAGCTGAGTAATCCCTCTTTCCAAACAGAATTGTAAACCTCTAAGCATTACAAGAAGCTCCACTATCTCAAGTTCAGCAACATTTTGTTCTTTCATACTAACAACAAATAAAACATCACCATTCTAGTCTCTTAGAATTGCCCACACTCCTGCATTCTGTTGGTTTGAGAACATGTCGCTATCTATATTGAGTTTAACCAAACCAGAAGGAGGTGGCTGCCATCTGCAATAATCCTTCAAATTTGACTGTGGTGACTGCATCTGATCCTGAGCATATTTCTGCATAGACAAGGCTTAAGCTACAATCTGTTTTGGACTGATAACTACCTTTCATGCACTATCTTGACACGTGTACACTACCATTTGCTTTATTACACTGCCATGTGGATCGATCCCATATGTTGTCATGCATATCATGAATTGCTCATATGGGATCGATCCATATGCAGTGTAATAAAGCATATGGGATCAATCTACATTTATATATCTATCAGTATCAGATTCTTTGGAGTTGGCAAATAATTTTTACGTACTCTCCAAGTAAATATTTGTACCTTATGAGCATCTGCAGCTTCGATAGACTTTTACATAAAGGAAACTCTTTGAAAAGAAGTAAATGCTCTATTTTTTATTTTTGATCTTAAGTGTTATCCGCAATATTTGGAGATAATATTAATAAATAAATAGTAAATATTATAAGAGTCGCGCTGCGTGGCTACTTCTCTCATCGTTATCGAGGATGATCAATTTCCAGTGCCGGGACAAAATGTTACAGGCACTTTCTTCCAAGATATTCTGTGCAGAAGTCCCGGCCCACATGGGGTACATATACTCCTACGTACCTTACACGCAATATAAGTGAGTGAGAGACACTGCACATGAATTTAATTGGAGGGGCACATGGTGGGGATCAATATCTTCTTTGATGATCATCCCTTTTTTGGCTTTGCATCTTTGATGGTGAAAAACCTTTTTCTTACAGCCGCCAATTATTAATCTGAAATCTGCATTTCTTCAAGCAGATAGAATGCGTGCAGTCTGAGTTGTTAATTTTGTCCATTCAATGGTGAAGTCATTGTTATTGCTGCAATATCCCTCTACCAATCAAGGCATCTAAATCATAAGCGTAAGATAAGGTACTGGGCAATGGGCATCCGGCCTAATTTGGATAATCAGGTATTCTTTGAGAATATTTTATTATTATTTATTATTTTATTATTATTTTTTATTTACTTTTTATTACTATTTAATACTCTATCATTATTTTTACAATATTATTTATTATTATTTTTTACTTACTTTTTATTATTATTCAAGATTTTATTATTATTTTTTCATTATTATTTACAGAATACTTAAAAATATCTCATTGCCCAACCGCAAACTAAATGCCAAGCACCTAGCACATGCAGCATCTCCGGCTAGCTAGCAGCCTCGCACACAAGAAGATGTACTAGTGCCAGAATGAAAAGAAAAAAGAAAAAAAAAAGAAATTGTAATAAGTCAAGCGCCCACCACTAAAAAAATGGGCTTAGAAAGTTGGAAAGATAGAGTAGATCCAAGGTCCCCTACTAAAATATATACATGCATACTAGCTAGACAAGTTTGAAAAATAATAATATGCCTAGTAAATATGATTAGTAAAGAAAGAAAGAGGTTCTTATACTTAAGTGTATGTGTATATATATATATGTGTATATGGGTATAAGTACTGGTTTGCAGTTGTGATACTTGCAACACCATGCCCATTCATTGCCATATTTCGATGGCTAATTCCCATATTCACAGCTTGTACTTGTGCCTTATCATTTTCTGTATCTCCCACCACCTAGCCTCCACCTTGGGAGAATCTAACAACTATATCATTCACATGGACTTATCTTTCATGCCTAAAGCCTTTTCTGCCCACCATAACTGGTACTTGTCCACTGTTGCCTCTGTATTGGAAAATTCTGATCTTGGCACCAATGATGTCACAAGTACTACCGCCTCCTCTTCTAAGCTTATCTATAGCTATACCCATGTTATGAATGGTTTCTCTGCAAGTCTTTCTCTATCTGAGCTTGAGGCCTTGAAAAGATCTCCAGGTTTTGTTTCTTCAATCCGGGACTTGCCTGTTAGAGCTGACACAACTCATTCTTCCCAATTTCTTGGCCTTAACTCCAACTCAGGTGCATGGCCCGTGTCAAACTATGGCCAGGATGTCATAATTGGGGTGGTGGATACAGGGGTTTGGCCAGAGAGCCCAAGCTTTAATGACAATGGCATGTCAGAAATTCCATCGAGGTGGAAAGGAGAATGTGCAGGTGGCTCTGAGTTCAACTCTTCTTTGTGTAATAAGAAGCTCATTGGAGCTCGGTTCTTTAACAAAGGTCTGATTGCCGAATATCCGAATGTGACCAAAACAATTGTGAATTCCACGCGAGATTCAGAAGGACATGGGACACACACGTCGAGCACAGCTGCTGGAAACTATGTTGAAGGTGCATCCTTCTTTGGCTATGCCCCAGGAACCGCTAGCGGCATGGCTCCCCGGGCAAGGGTGGCCATGTACAAGGCTCTCTGGGAAAACGGCACCGTCACATCCGACATTATTGCTGCTATTGATCAAGCAATTATGGACGGTGTGGATGTCATATCATTATCGTTTGGTTTGGATGGGGTTCCTTTGTACGAGGACCCTATCGCCATAGCTACATTTGCAGCCTTGGAGAAGGGCGTTTTCGTTTCCACATCAGCAGGAAATGAGGGACCTTTCATTGGGACCCTACACAATGGCACGCCATGGGTTTTAACTGTTGCTGCTGGTAACATAGACCGTGACTTTGGCGGAGTCATTACTCTTGGCAATGGAGTTTCAATAGAGGGGTCGTCTCTCTTTCCTGGGAATTCATCTTTCAGCCTTCGCCCAATTGTTTTTATGAATGGCTGTGCTAACTTGAAGAAATTGAAGAAAGTTCGGAACAAGATTGTTGTGTGCGAAGAAAAGAATCGATCCTTGCCTTTTCAAGTTAAGAATGTTAGAGGAGCAAAAGTTGCAGCCGGTGTCTTTATAACTAATGATACTGACTTGGAGTTATTCATCGAGAGCACCTTTCCAGCAGTTTTCTTGAATCCAAAGAAGGGAGAAACTGTCAAAGACTACATCAAGATCAACTCCAAGGCAAAAGCAAAGTTGGAGTTTCAAAAGACTATCCTCGGCACAAAACCAGCACCAAGTCTTACTGGCTATAGTTCTAGAGGACCATCTCCGAGCTGCCCATTTGTCTTGAAACCCGACTTAATGGCTCCTGGTGATTTAATCTTAGCTGCATGGCCCCAAAATGTCGCAGCGGCCCTGGTGGACGACCACGAACTATTTAGTAACTTTGTTCTGTTGTCCGGAACATCAATGGCATGCCCACATGCAGCAGGAGTGGCTGCACTTTTGAAAGGAGCACACCCTGAATGGAGCCCCGCAGCCATCAGGTCAGCCCTGATGACCACATCGGACACTTTGGACAACACACTCGGCCCCATCAAAGACAATGGCAGTAATAACAATACGGTGGCTACTCCTTTAGCCATG
>QEOW01004493.1:1097539-1122274 GCA_003123825.1 Juglans hindsii | reverse complement strand
TTTTTTTTTTTTTTTTTTTTTTTTTTTTTTTTTGTAGTTTGTATTTCACTACATTTGGCCTTTGGGTGTTCAGATTTGGAACCCTAAATCAATTTAGGGTTCCAATCCGAAACCCATTCTTGAAATTTAGGGGTTCCAATTGAAACCTCTAACTCAATTTAGGGTTTCGGATTGAACCCCTAAATTGATTTAGGGGTTCAATCCGAAACCCTAAATTGAGTTGGGGGTTTCAATTGAAACCCCTTAAATTTCAATTAAGGGGTTTCAATTGAGACCCCTAAAATTTCAATTTAGGGTTTCAATTGAAACCCCTAAATTTAAAATTAAGGGGTTCAATCCAAAACCCCTAAATTGTGTTGGCTTTGCACTTTGCCTTATTTTTTCATGTGTGGTGTATTATTATGATTTTCTTATGTCGTGTGTTGATTGGTTTTAGTTTTGTGGAATCAGGAATGTCTTCTCAAAGGGATTTTCACTGATAGCTCTCCTACCCCTACAGTACCCCTATCCCTACCAGTAACCCTTCCCCAGAACCTAACCCTACTCCAACCCCAGGGAGTGGGAATACACCTTACCTCGCCCCCAAGCCCACACGAAGCAAGAAGCCTGTTTCCGTTGTTTGGTCTCATTTTACCAAACTAGAGGGTGGTGACCCCAATAACCCCCAAGTTAAATGTAATTATTGTGGGAAAATATATGGATGTCACTATAGGAAACATGATACATCCCAGTTAAAGGTCTATCTAGAGGAACAATGCAAGAAGAATCCAATGTTAAGATCCTTACTGGAGAACAGTCAATCTAGACTAGAAATTGGACTGCAAAAAATGGTGGATGGGAGTAGTGGGGGTCCAACATTGAAAGGGTATAGAAAGTATAATGTTGATGAGTGTAGAAGGAAGTTAGCTCGTATAGTTATCATAGACGAGCTACCTTTTCAGTTTCTAGGTGGGAGAGGGTTCCAAGAATTTGTCCAAGAATTGGAACCTAGATTTATGCTTCCTGCTCGCCACACTGTGGCAAAGGATATTAAAAAGATGTACTAGAAAGATAAAGATGTTTTGAGGGGCCAATTGGCGAGTTTGGTAGTTTGCCTCACTACCGATACTTGGACTTCTAACCAAAATTTTAATTATATGTCTTTGACTGTTCATTTCATTGATTCTGATTGGATTCTTCATAGAAAGATTATTAAGTTTTTTCAAATAACTGATCACAAGGGTGAGACGATTGGGAAGGCCTTAGAGGCCTCAATAAACGAGTGGAGGTTGGCATGGGTTTTGACAGTTTCGGTTGACAATGCCTCGTCTAATGATGTTGCCTTGGGATATCTGAAGACTTATCTTAGAGAGGCAAATAAGACATTCTTGGGTGGTGAATATTTGCATGTCAGATGTTTTGCACATATCTTGAATCTAATTGTGACTGAGGGGTTGAAAGATGTCGATGACTCGGTTGCACGAGTTAGACTAGCTGTGAAATTTGTGAGATTTTCTCCTTCTAGATTGGAGAAATTTAAGATTGCTGCGAAGAGTGTGAGCATAACATCAAAGAATGGTCTTTGTACTGATGTTCCTACTAGATGGAACTCAACTTTCTTGATGTTGGAGGTGGCCCAAGAATATAAGGCAGCCTTTCAATTATTGGGTGATGAAGACATTCAATATGTCAAATACTTTGATGAGCACGGGGGTTTAGGAAAACCTAATGATGATGATTGGGAGGTAGTTGCTACTTTTGTTGATTTTCTCGGGTTTTTTTACGATGTCACGTTGAAGTTATCTCATTACACCCTACATCCCATGAATTTTGTCAACAAATATGTAGGGTGAAAGAAGAATTAGACGACATGTGTAGGGGTTCCAATCTAAGGATGAGGGGGATGACATTGATCATGAGGGTCAAATATGAAAAGTATTGGGGAGATTTGACTAGACTAAATATTTTGTTATATGTGGCTGTTATTCTTGATCCCTGTCTAAAAATTTCAGGCATGTTATATGGTTTGAGACTTGCACATGATCAGGCATGGACTAATCTTATTGGTGAGATGACCCGAGATACCCTTTATAAATTTTATGATGAGTTTAATGCAATTAAGGATGGTACTGCATCTACTACACCTACCCCAACACCTCCTCCAGACACCGGGGCAACAAAGAAGCGTAGATTAGCATAGACTAAGACCCTCGCACATAATCCCACACTAGTCCATCAATCTATGGAGGTGCTTTCAGAGTTAGATAATTATTTGTCAGGGGATCTTCTTCAAGATGATGATGATTTTGACATATTGGGATGGTGGAAGGCAGCATCAAAGAAATATCTCATCCTCTCTGAGATTGCCCGTTGTATGTTGGTCATCCCAATTAGTATCGTTGCCTCAGTGTCTGCCTTTAGTGCCGGAGGGCGCATATTGGATCCTTTCCATAGTTCATTGTCTCCTACAACTGTGGAGGCATTGATATGTACACAGAGTTAGACGATGGAAAAATATATTTATATTCCGGATGTTTTAGATTTAAAGAGATCGACGAAATGGGTGGTGATAAGTCTAGATCTGGACCATCTGGTAATCGTTGTTAACTTGTTTTAATTTTATTATTTTGATTTATTTATATTCATTTCAATTTCATCAATATTAATTTTAGTATTGATTGTTGTAGCAACACATGAGACAACTCAGAGGATGTCTACCTCTACTGCAATATGAATATGTGCTCAAGCCTTAAAAGATTACCCATCCGGCCGCCTCAAATGTCACAGTCAAAGACCCAAACAGCTCGCCTCTTTTTTTAGATTATTAATTTCTTATAATATTAAAATTGAATCAGTTGTACGTATTATATATTTGATTTATAAATTTGTAATGTTGATACAATGTCCCTTTGACACTTTTTTCTTTGTAATTTTGTAATTGTTTAGACTTTCCATTTTATTTTTGTAATAGCTTAGTTATTATTATTATTTATTAGTTTATTAGTTAGTAGACTTGTAGTCTATAGTAGTACTTCATTAGAGTCATAATTATATAAAATTGTGTATGTATATATTATTTTTATTCATGTAACTTTTTTTCTCTTTTAAACTCTTTTTTTTTAAAAAAAAAAAAAACTTCTATTTTTATGGTCCCAAAATGGCCCAAAAGCTGTTTCTGGGCCATTTTCGGCCCATTTTAGCGGTTTGGCCCAGAAACCGTTTTTGGGCCTTTGGACGGACAGAGGACCCCCCCTTCACCCGCACCCTATTATTTAGGACAGGGTCCCCTGCCCCGCACTCCGGGGACTGGGTCGAAAAACGCATCCATCCATGCGGGGGCAGGGGACGGGGTGGGGGCTACCCCGCCCCGTAAGGGGCGGGTAGCACCCCTATGTAGACTCCCTAGACACCATTTTAAGATATGCAGTGGGCAATCGAGGGATACCAAGAAAATCAGCAACTGCATCAACTGAAAATCATACTGAGACTCGCCGGACGGAGAAGGTCTATGCGTCATCCTCCTGACTGGTACAACCTCTATAGAACTCAGATACAATATTGATGTGGGAAACTATCTTGTCTGTCCCTTCGTCCTTCTGATCGATGATCGGTGTCCAACCACGATCGAGAAAGACAGATGTGATAGAATGTCTCTCCCATAAAAGATCCCTAAAATCATCTATCTTCACCTGCCGCTCCAACAAAATAGTCCACACTCGGACTTCTTCGCTAGATGATTGCCCTAACGCGACCGGCCGCTTTTCCCGAGAAGCCATTAGAATGATGCTAAATTTAATTTATAAAATTAAGGACAATGATTACAAAATATCATAATTATAATTAGATCAAGGTAATTATATCTAACAAAAAATTAAAATAAGAAATGTACTTTCGAATGCTTAACAACACGTTCCAATGGAATTATAATGCGTTCGATCAATTATACATATCCGTTCGAATGCTAATAGATTGTCGTTCGAACTTTATAATTGTGGTTCAAACGGTAACCATTCGTATGCCGTTCGAACTTCAAAGACACGTTTGAACATCAATTTTTGGTTCGAGCTTGGTGCCAAAACCGTAAACCGTTTGGTGTATTCATTTTGTTTTTCCTCCCACAACAACAATGAGAGGCTGGGATGACCATAGAGCCATCCTGTCCTCCATTTCCACCTAACTACGGGATTGAAATGGGGTTTTTTTTAAAACCCCGTTTTCAAACTATTTTAAACAAGTTTTAGGAGAAATTAATCAGTAAAAACGTCGGGGAGAGGACATACCTGTTGCAGGTTGGAGAGTGGTGGACGGTGGCTTTGACGGCGTCATGTGGTAGTGAAAGGCATTGGTGAGGTGGAGTTAAGTGTGGGTTGTGGGTTTTACGTTCTAACAAAGCTAGGATCTAGACACGATGGCTAATATTTACTTTTTACCTTTCAAACAGATATTTAGGACGTTCGAATGGGTTCCATAAATATTTTATCCATTCAAACGTTTTATGAATACCGTTCCAACGGGAAAAAATATTACGTTAGTTAATATTATATTTGTTATATAATATAATATATATACTTATACTACTTATATAATACTTATACTAATACTTATATACGACTTATATAAACTTCTATACTACAATATATTATACTTATATATACCTATACTTTTATATATATAGTTATAAAATTAGATATATAATATAATTATATATATTTTGTACATTCGAACAACATGTTATTACCATTCGAACGATTTAATTAAGTGTTCAAATGGAAATTTACAACGTTCAAACTTATAAAATATGTTGGCACCATTGATAAGTTGTGGCGGGATCAATTTGAGCCATATTACACTTTCAATTACCAGTTCGAATATATATAATTGACGTTCGAACGGGTGTGAGTTGAATTGATCTAGTATAAAATGTTTCTAGCTTCCTTGTTTTCGGGTTCGAATGGTTAGTAAATTTCGTTCGAACGAGAAAATAAGAAATAAGACGTCTAAAAGTACAAACGTGCTAGACATTTGGGAAACTTTTTTTCTTGAGGTACAAAGAGCGTGAGAAAGAGAGAGACCGTGCTCGGGTTGGACATCAACTCTTTATTTCTCTTCAATTTGGTAAGTTCTTTTACTTTGATATTCTATTCCCATGGGTTTTTTTTATTAAAAAACTCAAATTTATGTTCTCTTCAATTTAATTAGTTCATTTCCCTTCTGTTTTTGAACAAAACATTAAGGTTAGATGGATATATTTGTATTTGGATGTGAGAAACATGTCAATATATTTGTGTTTGGATCTATGAATATATTTGTATTTTTGAACAAATATGAAAATATATTTGTATTTGTGCAATGTTTGTGAAATATGCATCTTATGAGATTGTGTTTATCCTATGATTGTATTCTCTGAGATTGTGTTTTGTCTCTGTTTCGTGTTTGGAATATGGGTTATAACCGTTCGAACATAATAATTTCCTGTTCGAATGCGTTATCCTGTTCGAACTGAATTTGAAGTGTTCGAATGATTATACTCTTATGTTTTAGTACTTAAACTCAAATTTAATACTTAAAAGATAATTTATTAAAAACTATAAGGTATAATTAAAGAAATAAGTAAAGTTAAATTATAATTAATAATTAAAAAATAAGAAACATAAGAATTTGTAATACTTAAACTCAAATTTAATACTTAAAAGATAATTAATTAGAAACTATAAGGTATAATTAAAAAATAAGTAAATTTAAATTATAATTAATAATTAAAAAATAAGAAACAAAAGAATTACTAATACTTAAATTAGAATTAATACTTAAAAGATAATTAGGTTAAAAGCTATATGGTATAATTAAAAAATAAGTAAATTTAAATTATAGTTAATACTTAAAAAATAAGAAATATAAGAATTATTAATACTTAAATTAGAACTAATACTTAAAAGATAATTATGTTAAAAGCTATAAGTTATAATTAAAAAAATAAGTAAACATAAATTATAATTAATACTTGAAAAAGAAGAAAAATATGAATGACCTCCCACTTAAATTAAAACTATAATGCATGATAAAAATTTAGTGAAATTAAATATTAATTATTACTTAAAAGATAATAAACATAAGAATTATTAATATGTAAATTAAAATTAATACTTAAAAGATAATTAATGTAAAATTAAGTAATACTTGAATTTAAATTAAAAATTAAAATATACTAAACATAAGAATTATTAATACTTAAATAAAAATTAATACTTATTAAATAAGAATAATAATTTTGATTTGGAATTTGATTTGATTTTAAATGTAATAATTGTAAGAGTTGGTTTACTAGTGGCTTGGTCTACTGGTTAGGAGCTAAATAGATTTTAGAGTTATTTTTATATGCAATTGAACTTTAGACCCGTTCGAGAGTTATGGGCAAATATTCTATTAAAAAATGTTTCGGTACAACTCTTGAATTTTCAAAAGTGGACAATTTGAGATTCTATCATCGATATAACAGATATATTCAGTTTAAACTCGTGTTAGTCAATTAAAATTTTGGTTTAGTGTTTTCTTACATTCTTCAAGTATGTGGTCCGTAAGTTTCTCGGCCTATGAATAAGGTCGACGACTTATCGTGATTAACATACATGGAGAATTATAGGGAAATGCTGTTGAAATTTTTACTAAGACTAGAGTTTAAACTGAGTATATATGCAATATAGCTGATAGTATCTCGAATGAAATTGGACCAACTACCTTATTAAAATAGAAGCAGTGAATATGAAAAGACTCTTGATAATGTGTATCCCATGAATTAAGTTTATTTGATAGACAGCCGACGAGTAATGGAAATACAATGGAGAAGAGTTGGATGCTGTTGGGAGATAGACTTGGGCGAGACTATAATAAGTATGCACAAGGGGTGAAGTTTTTTATAGAGTTTACTCGCATGAATGTTAACAGTTGAGAATTTATAAGATGTATGTGCAAGAAGTGAAAAAATCTCAGTTCTTATAATTTGGTCGTAGTGGAGGAGCATTTATTTGTAAATAGAATCGATCCTAAATACTCACATTGGGTCTTACATGGCAAACCATTTCCTAAAGGAGTTAGATTTTGCAGCCAGTGCAATCAAATGGAGGAAGGTAACGACATCGACATGGACTACATAAATGTGGATGCTTCTGATGATAGTGATGATAATGGAGAGGATATGACTGAAATGTTAGGCGATCAGGGTGCAGGAATATTTGGGATGAGAGATGGAGAAGGAACATCTACACAATCATTTGAGAGCCATGGAAACTTTGGAAAGCTGTGAGAGGACGCACAATGAGTAGGGGTGTAATTTTAAACCGGAAAACCGGAAAACCGGTCCGGACCGGACCGGACCGGACCGGTTTTACCGGTTTTGAACCGGTTCGGTCCGGGACCGGTTCCAAAAATATATATATATATAAAATTATAAATTTATATGTGAAATTTTTCTATATAATATATATAATTATATATATTCATATATGAAATAATTTCATATTATAATTTATAAATTATTACATTAAATGTTAATACTAATATATAAGTTTATAAATAATACTAATAGTCTAATATAGACTATATAGACTATAGTTATACTAATAATTAATACTAAAAGATTTTACTAAAAGTTTATAACTAATACTAATATTAAATATATAGTTTATAACTAATACTAATATATAACTTATAACTATACTAATATTAATACTATTATATAGTCTAATATATTATTTAGCTTTACTAATATATAAGTCTATAACTATTTAATTAATAGTCTAATACTAATAGTTTAATATAGACTATAGTTATACTTATACTAATATAGTTATACTAAATCACTATAGACTATAGTGATACTAAATCACTATAGACTATAGTTATACTTAGACTAATATAGCTATACTAAATCACTAAAAGTTTATAACTAATACTAATATATAGTTTATAACTAATACTAATATATAACTATACTAATAGGCTAATATTAATACTATTATATAGTCTAATATATTATATAGCTATACTAATATACAAGTCTATAACTATTTAACTAATAGTCTAATACTAATAGTTTAATATAGACTATAATTATAATTATACTAATATAGTTATACTAAATTACTATAACTAATACTAATATATATAATATAACTATACTAATAGACTAATATTAATACTATTAATCTATTATATAGTCTAATAGATTATATTTATAAGTTTGTAAAACAGTTTTTTTCCAGTTTTTTTCAGATTTTTTTCCAGTTTTTTAGTAAAGCAATTTTTTGGAGTGAATCAGATTTTTTAGTAAAACAGATTTTTTATAGTAAAACAGATTTTTTGTAGTAAAACAGATTTTTTATTGAAGTAATTTTTAGTAAAGCAGATTTTTTTATTTAAAGTTAAAACAGATTTTTTGTAATAACAATTTGTAAAACAGATTTTTTTAAATCAATTTTTTTATTTTATAAACAAAATTTTAATGACAAACTATGAAATTTACATTTTTAAAAAACCGGAAAACCGGACCGGACCGGACTGGAAACCTGTAAAACCGGAAGTACCGGTTTAGGAGGGTAACCGGTGCGTAATCGGTTTTGGAAAATACAAAACCGGTACATACCGGTTCGGTCTTAGATTTTGTTCAAAACCGGACCGGACCGGACCGGTTACACCCCTAACAATGAGAGTTGTACGAGGGGTGCACCCGTCATAACAAGTTGTCTTTCATGGTGAGGTTGCTCCATATTAAGTCTATTTATCGTATTTCTGCAAAGGCCATCGACATGTTGCTAGAATTATTTAAAGAGGCTCTCCCTCAGGATAATGTATTACCTTGTAATTTTATGAAGCGAGGGCTAGGATTTGACATCCACGTTTGTAAAAGTGATTGTGTTATCTTTTGGCAGCAATATACAGAATTTGATTTGTATCCAGTATGTCATGAGTCAAGATGGACATCTGATAAGCATAATGTACCCCAAAAAATGTTAAGACATTTTCCGTCAATTCCTCGACTTCAAAGATTGTTTACGTCACGTTGACTGTGAAAGATATGTCTTGGCATCACACAGAAAGAGTCCAAAATGAAAACTTCCTCTCGCATCCTGTTGATTCCTTACAGTGGAAGAAATTTGGCAACATGAGCACATCTCATAGTACTTGGTCTGTCATATTAATATCCTATAACTTGCCACATTGGAAGTGTATGAATGATCCGTATTTTATGATGACTCTATTGATATTAGGGCCAAAGTCACCAGTGAATGAATTAGATTTTTATCTGCAACCACTGATTGCAGAGTTGAATGAGTTGTGGGATCAGGGTGTCAGTACATATGATGCGGCCTCGTCGAATAATAATTTATTACAATTTGTGCAAGTATCATTCTTATAAATAACCGTAACGTTTGTTCAAATAATAATTTATTACAATTTCAAATAAATATGCCTCCCAAACGCAAAGCAACACGTGCGTCATCCCTATCCATTATAGACTCCCCGTGTGGTTCACCTGACATCAATAATGGGCCAATATCACAAGATCTAGAATAAGGTATTTTTATCAAATTAATTACCTCATTTAATGCTCGATTTAAATAATATATATCTATAAAATAAAAATAATTTAATTAAAATATAAGCTACATCCCAAGAAACTAAGTATAACATGTTAATTTTAAGTTACTATGTATTTATACTAATTGTTTATAATTTTTGAAAAGATGAGTTTGAACTTAATTTTTGCCGATGAGAGGATTGACAAACGATTAAGGAACTGATGTCAAATGCATTCTGAATGTACAAAGTTTGATGCTATGCGCATTATCAGAAGTTCAGTACTGCAACAGAGGCGTGCCAAAATCCATTCCAAGTAATGCCACCAATCGAATGAGAGAATGTTTGTGATATATTTGAAGATCCTGCTTATAAGGTAATTTAACTGCTATCTTTTTTTAATATTATATAATAGATATATTAAACATATAGACATAATATTTTTTTAGCAACGGAGTATTGTGAACAAAGCAAATAGATCAAATTTAATGATACACCATCATACGGGTTCTCGATCTCTTCATCGTTTGTCTAAAAAAATGGTAAGTTATTCTAGTCCTCGTTAAATATTAAAATATAATACACTTTTTTGATTTAATTTCTAATATGGATTTTCCTTTTGCAGAAAGAAGAAAGTTATGCTGACTATAATCTGACCCAATTGTATGCTAAAGCACATAAAAATTGTGATGGTGTTTGGACTAGTCCCAAAGCTGAGGTAAATTATGTGAGTTTAAATTTCTTTAATTCCATTTTCTAATAATATTTCTGTTACTTATACTAACTTTAATGTTTTTTTTTAGGACAAGATGATGTCTCTTAAATAACTGGTGTAGATCCATCTGATGAATCATCTGTCAACGATGCTCAGGTATTTTCTCAAAATCTTAGATTATGTTTTAGATTTTTGAGGGGCATAGCATGTTGCGTGAAGCCATCCTCAACATCATCATCTTCTCGAGCCAGATCGAATGAAGAAACGATTAAGCAATTGGAGGAAGCAACACTTGAGATAGAACAATTGAGGTCCAAGGAAAAAGAGTTGTAGACCCGATTAGTTGCAGTCAATAATGTCCCAAAACTCTATGCCATCACCACAATCTTGAAATTTATTTTTTCTTTAATTGTCTTTCTATTATGATGTTCTAAAACATTTGAACAATTGTGATGTTTGAATTAAAATTTGTGTAATATTAATATGAGATTTCTAATTTAATTTTGTTTTGTATGATTAGTACCATTCGAATGGTAACTAACCAGTTCGAATGGTAAATTACTACTTACAAATTCATTTGAACAAAAGCAGACCCATTCGAACAAAAACTAATGCATTAGAACAATAACTAAGAAATACAGTCTGTATGTCCATTTGAACAATAAAATATTTGTTCGAACTACATTAATATGGAAAACCTTGTTCAAAAGGAAAGAATTTAAAAAATAAACGGTTGGGTCGAACGGACATAATTTATGTTAGAACGCATGTTATTTGAAAAATTTATTAGTTCGAACGCATAAAGTCTGTTCGAACACTCCGTCCATTCAAATAGGTTCAAATATGATCATTTGTTCGAATGAAAATTTCTTTTAGTTCGAATGGTAAGTGTCAGTTTGAACTGATAGGATTACATTCGAATGTCTGAGATGAAAAGTTTTTGTCTTAAAAAAAAGACCCATTTGAATAGGTTCGACTTGTTCTGCCCAATTTCATCCCTAAAAATCATTTTTGTCTCCAAAAACCTTTTGAGATAGGCTTTTTGGGATAAAATAGAGACAACATTTTTTCATCTCTAAAAATATTTTGAGACAAAAATTGGGTTTTTTGAGACAAAACTTTTTGTCTAAAAAAACCCAATCTCTTATATTGTATATATGGATTAAGAATTTATTGGAAATCTCCAGTAGCACCGTGTGATTTTTACTGATCATTAGGAGTGTAACCGGTCTGGTTAGTCCGATTTTGAACAAAAGTTGGAATCAAACCGGTATGCACCGATTTTGCATTTTCAAGAACCGATTCCGCATCCATTATCCCCTAAATTGGTACTTCCAGTTTTACCAATTTCGGTACGGTTCGGTTTTCCGGTTTTAATATATTATATACTATATTATATACTATATATAATAGTATATGATAGTATATAATACTATGGTAATAATATATGGTAGTATATTGTAAAATATATTATAATTGTATTATAGACTATAGTGTATATTATAATATATAATTAGTGATATAGTATTAGTATAAATATTAATGCGCACTATATAGTATTAGTATAACTATTAATACAATAGACTATAGTTATATAAGATTTTAAAATTTAATAATATATTAATTAGTAATTTATCATATAATACGAACTATTTTATATATAATTATATATTATACATGAAAATTATATACAATATAAAACATTATAATGTATATATGAATTGGTCTGGTCCGGTCCGATTTTAGAAAAAGAAAAATTAGAACGGGATCGATTTTAAGAAAAATAATACTGGTACAGACCGAACCAAACTCGGTACTAGAACAAATCCACCGGTTCGGTCCGATCCAGTCTGGTCCAGTCCGATTTACCAGTTCATTGGTTTTTTTTACACCTGATCATGTTTAAAATTTTTGAGTCTGTTTGTTAAAAGTAATGGCGTATATAATTTATATGGAGAGTGCATGGGCATTTATTCCTCATTAAATTATTTTTTCTAAGTGGGACCAGATCATGATCTCATGCACATGCTTATAATTAGTGTTAAACTACTCAGAAATCACTTAATAAATTAATGTATGTGACATGACATAAGATGACATTTTGATATACTTCCACGTACACATGATATTCGCTAAAGTCACTACATTACAAGAGAATTGGTATTTTGGGTCGAACAATTTCATCTCAAAAAATACAATTTTCAACATAGAAGATTTTTAGAAATGAAAAAATTTTGTCTCAAAATGTTTTTGGAGAAGAAATTTGGTTTTTCGTCTAAAAAAAATACTCTTAGGGACGAAATGTGGCCGACCCTTTCGAACACAGTTTTTTTTGGGACGAAATGGTTTTGTCCCAAAATCCTTTTTGAACAGGCAAAAATCTTGTTTGAACAATCAGGTATCTGTTTAAAAATAAAAAAAATTTAATTCGAACGACACAAATTTATTTGATCATGTTGGAACGAAGAAAGTGTTCAAATGCTTTACGTTTGTTCGAACAACTAGATTAGTGTTCAAACCTAAATAATCCGATTGAACCTGCTTGAGAAACGTTCGAATTAAAAAGTTTGTTCGAACGTTTAGTTCGACAATCTTTGTTTGAACGGTTCATTTTTCATTTGAATGATGATGAATTTGTTCGAACTTAATAGCATGTGTTTGAATGATAAAAAATGCAGTGTTCAAACCTACTATTAATCTATTCGAACAGGAGTAATGATTTTCAATTTTATTCAAATGGTTTTGGATTTCTCATTCGAATGGTGGCAAAAATGTGTTCAAACCGTAGTAAATAGTAATTGCCTATTCGAACTAAATATATTAAGTTCGAACAGTAATCATGATACAGTAAACCACAAATTTAAAATAAGAAAACTACATTTAAATATTATAATTAAAACATCACAATTGTCCATATTTTACATTACGACAAAATAAATCAAAAGACATAAAGTAAGAAAAGTTCTAAGTTAGTGGTGGCATAAAGTTATGAGCCAACATCACTAACTGCATCTGCTCAAACATTTCTTGAGATTGAATCTTCATCTTCTTTTGCATATTTTGTTCCAATAGCACTTCTATATTCGCTGTTTGATGTAATAATTGAGCCTCCAACTCTCATTGCTTGGACTTCAACTGTTCAATCTCGAGCCTTGCATCTTCTAACTCCCAAGAGTTGCTATTCAATCTAGCTTGAGAAGAGGATGGTATTGAGGAAGGCTTCACGCAATGTCCTAAACCCCTCAAATATCCAGAAAGGGGTCCAAGAACCTGAGAAAAGATCTCTACATCGTTAATAGAAGATTCATCATATGCAACAACAACATTTTTCAAAAGTGAAACTATATTCTCCTTAAAAAAAAAAAAAATCATTAGAGATAGTATAAATAACATAAATATTATTAGGCATTACAAATAAAAAATTAAACTTATATAATTTACTTCTGCTTCGGGTTTGGTCCAAACGCCATCACGATTTGTATGTAATTTAGCATACAATTGGGTTAGATTATACTTAGTATGGCTATCTTATTCTTGCATAAGGAAAATCGATATTACAACTTCAATCAATGTTGATATGTTAATATTTAACGATGAGTAGTAGAACATTACCAATTTTTTTGATAGTTGATGAAAAAATCTGGAATCCGCATGATGGTGTATCGTTAAATTTGCTCTATTTACTTTGTTGACAGCACTCCTCTGCTACAAGAAAAGAAACAAAGTTATTACTATATTTGTTTAATGAATCTAACATATAGAATAAAGAAAGATAGCAACAAAATTACCACATATGTTGGATCTTGAAACACGTCACAAAACTTCTCTCATTCGTTTGGTGGCATGTTCTAGAATGGGTTTTGATGCGCCTCTGTTGCACTATAAAACCTTTGATAATGTGCATGATATCTACCTTTGTACCACACGTTCAAACATAAAGAACTGAGTCAAATATTCGTTCGAATCAATTTTAATTAGATCAAACAGATAAACATTTGTTCGAACGATATCTCATACATGGTTCATGTTCGTATGATGGTGTTCGAACTGTTGATTTATTTGTTCGAATGAATTTATACCATTCGTATAGGGCCTTGTAATTGTGCAAATGAGTACAATTATTGTTCAAATAGGCTTAATGGTTAGTTCGATTTGCATACTTTCTATTGGAACAATACTCAGTATAACATAATTACAACTTTCTTTTTTATTTATATTCGTTGTTTATTTGTTTTATGAACAGTGAATTAATGAGATATGTTGAAAGAAAACGTGGGAGGGAGGGGCAACCTAGCGGTGAAGGTAGTGAGCTGAGGAAGCCAATATTGGTTGAGCGAGTGATCATTATAAAGGACTTTTGTAATTTTGTGTGGATGGATGGAGCATGTTTTTTATAATCAGCAATAGAGGATGGGGCCTAATCTGTGAGCAGAGGGGGTGGCCTATCTTGATACGGTCGGTGAGTTTTATTAGACCATAGTAGAGATTGAGGCTGATGAGGACTCCTTCTCGTTCGTTATTCGGGGAGTTAGTATTACTATCTCCACAGACGGTATCGCTAAGTTTCTTCGGATCCCCCGTGTGGTGGGTGCATACCCTGCACAACAACTAGCTATAGTGAGAGATGGTGCAGACACCATCAAGGATGAGGCTCCAACAGACAAAGGTCCAACGCATGATGTGATTCGTCTGTTGATGCATGAAGATTCGGCTCCTCCATATGATGGCAGCAAGCTGATCAAACAAGTTGATTGTATTGCATTTTTTTTTTGCTCCAGTGTGTTCAGTGGTTTCTTAAGGTATTCATCTACCCCAAGTGGAGGTTTTATTAATAAAATCGGAAGGGGGTCACTCGTGGACATATGACCTTCACTCTTTTTTTTTTTTTTTTTTTTTTAAAAAAAAGTATTGCATTTTTTTGCATGTTGAATTTATTGTCTCACATAATATGGATTCGAATAAACACAAGATTGATTTCGGCATCGAATGGTCTCAATTTATGTAATGGATAGCACGAGTAAAGCCAATTGATCTGCCTCTATACTTCCTCATCCGCATCCGATTTGAGTCACGATATTTGACTGGAAGTAGTCTGTCGTATGCATTAATGATCTTTAACCTCCTAGGTAGTTCGGGGATTTATGTGCTAATGACAGAGTGGAGGCAACCACAGATTGGGCCCCTTAACAATATCAATTTTAGCAAGAGCGAGGGCCACTTATGGAAGACTTGAATTAATGTTGCAATGGCACACAGTACTTGGACAGAGCGTGATCTAGCTGCTATTGTTGTCGGTGCTGATACAGAGATTGTAGGGACTATTACTAGGGATATGTGATCCCTGCTCGAGGAACACACTTTTGATCCTAGACATGGAAAGGATCATGGAGAGGATCATTACACCTATTATGGTTCAATTGCAAGAGATTGAGGAATACATTACTGTGATGCAGAAGGACTTGGATAATCTTACACATTAGTGTTATTTTATATCGATCTTTTTGTTTTGTTTTGAACTTTGTTAATTTAATTACTATATTGTTTTTATTTTTTATATATAGCTAACTTGTTTGATATAAAAAATCAGTTTTCATATTTTACTTACCATTTGTGTAATAATCGGCCTCAAGGCCTGGCCCAGGCCCACAACAACGCTTCCTTGAAACCCTAGACGCTGTCGTTTATGGTGAGTGACTTTCCCCTTCTTTTTCTTTTCTTCCTCTCCCCGTAAACAGCCCACGATTTTTCCTAGCAGTTTTTTTTTCTTTCCTTCCTCATTTTCAAACCTCCCAATCGACCACTCTCCCTCTCTTTCTCTCTAAAGTGCAGATCTTCCGCATCCTCTCTCTCCTGTGATTTCAGTGATTTTGGTGCACCTAGGTTTCGACCATTGAGTAAACCAAGCTTAGCATCTCTATCTCTCTCTCTCGTTTTCCCTATATTTTTCTATTCGGTAGATTTGAGATTTTAGGTGCTTGCATCTGATCACAGACTTTTGGGTTGCTGAGCCCTCTAACCAGAACTCCTAACATTGGTAAATCTCCATTCCACTGCCCAGTCTCACTCTCTTTTTTTTCCCTTCTGTTTATGTGCACCCAGACCCTCTTTTCCTCTGTTTTTACCCTGTTGCACACACACTTTGACCACACACTCATTTTATTTTCATAGACTGTTTTCCCCTCCATCGAGTAGTGCTCCTTATGTTTGTCAATTTTTGTCAAAGAGCCCAACGCTGGTAAGCCCACGTTACTCTCTTTTTCTCTTTTGTTCATCGCTTAGTAAAAAAAGGGGATTTTTTTTTATTTAAAGTTCAGTTATTTTAATTATTTATGTTAAAGTGTGGTGATTTGAGTTGATGTGTGGCGAATGGGGTTGAGTAGTGGTTGCTCGGGGTGGTTTATTGACAGTGTGTGCAATGTGTGTTTAAGCTGGTTGTGTTGGTTATGTTATGAGTGGCGTAGATGCTCGAGATTAAAGTGTTGGATGATTAAAAATATATGGTGGTTGTGCTAAAGTTTTATATTGAAGGTTGGGGTTGACATGGTTGTTTGAGTTATGTTCTAGACGCATGAGTTGCTGTTGTTGGTTTTGGAGATGTACTTGTTGCTGGTTTGGTTTTGGTTATGAGGAATGTAGTAATGTTGGGTTGTTTCCAAATGCTTGTGCTTGTAGGCTTGCCTTAGTCCATTTTTGAATGGTGGATTTTTGTTAATTAGTTGATGATCGGATACGAGTTATTAACATGATAGTGAATAATTTTTCTATTTAGTTTGTGACATTAATAGAGCTTGAGTCCAAAGCTTAAGTAACGCTTTGCAAGAATCAGGTAAGCAGGATTCATACACTCGTTTTGCACAAAAGAAATGAAATGAGGTTGACTTTGAAAATATGCATGTTTGCTTTTGAAAAGAAATCTAAAAATGACCTCAGATGTTTGTTCTGCATATTCATAAATTCTATATAAGAGAAAGTATTTTCTATCATAATTGGTGTAGACATGAGTTAATTTTGTGCATTCTGTTTCTGAACTATGCAAAAAGAGCGAATATGAAAATCTAAAAGTTTTTGACATGAATAAATGAAGATGTTTTGATTCTGTTTATTTCGAACATGTGAAATGATCTGAAGCTGTTCAGTATTCGGTTTTAATATGATGTGGTATTTGAAAACCTTGGCATGAATTTTTGTTTCAGTATCTGAATATGATCTAGTTTCGATGTTGTCCTGTTCTGTTTCTGTTAAGCCTCGCCATGGGTATAATGGTAGTTTATAACCCTACCATGGGGTTGAAACATGGTATACGGCCCAACCTTGGGTATAATGATGGTTTATAACCCTACCACGGGGTTGAAACATGGTATACGGCCCAGCTACGGGTATAAGGGTGGCTTATAACCTTACCACGGGGGTGAAACATAGTATATGGCCCAACCATGGATATAATGGTGGTTTATAACCCTACACGGGGTGAAACATGGTATATAGCCCAACCACGGGTATAATGGTGGTTTATAACCCTACCACGGGGGTGAAACATGGTATACGGCTCAACCACAAGTATAATGGTGGTTTATAACCCTCCATAGGGGCTAAACATAGTATTTGTCCCAATGCAATGCTTCGACATGATATGAAGATGATGTTTCAGTTTATGATATGCCGAAGGATTTTTGAATAAGAAATTTTTTCTAAAAGTTTTGCTTTGATGTTTTGTAACAAATTTCATTTATGCATTTTGAAAATAAATATGTTAGTTCAGTATTCTTAAAATAAATGTTTGTTCTGCATACTGAACTTTATAAATGTTCATATTTACATGCTAATATAAGTTCTCTGCTTACTAAGTTGTTGATAACTCACCCCCTTTATCTTTACAATATTTTCAGATGACTTTGATGGTATAGTTGAGGATCAATAATAGAGTTTGTGGATTAGATGTGGATAGTAGTTGGGTACCTCGGGGTACTAGTGCTGTTGGTGGATTTATTTATTTAGTAGGTTGATTTCAATATGCTTAGACAGTTTATGAAGACTTCAGTCAAATTTATTTTTATTCTATTATGTTAATTGAGACATATAGAGAAGTTGATATTTTATTATTTGGGTTACTGTATTGAGGATATGATATATGAGTATGTGTGGTTAATTAAATTTGAAGTGTTTATGTTTGATTTAGAGCTTTTGGAACTACATATATTTGGATTTTGGAAATATATTAGAATTGTTGAAGTTGATTATCAGGTGACAGGAGTTAACTCTTTGGACCTTCGGGGTCGTGGCGTTATAGTTGGTATTAGAGTCATGTCAGAGGTGCTGCAGACTATAAACATTTGAGGTTTAGATATCTGTGGGTTCATATGAAGTAAAATTTCAGATGGGAAGTGTCGGAACTTGAGGACTATAAGGATGATCATGTGGATTTTTAAGTTTGAACTTCTATAAACTTTATGATTGATTTTGATGGGATCTGAGGTTTTAGATTTGGCAGATGTTAGGAATTGAATTCATAACTTTGAGGTTTTAAATTCTAAAGATGTATGTGAATATTAAGCAATGTCAGGTTTAAATAGTTATCTGATATATATATATATATATATATATATATTTGTGTTTATATGTATATTTTATTTATTTTTATTGATTTAATATTTTTGTCTTTATTTATTTTAGAACGTTTCACCAAGTTTAAGCTTTCAGGATGGCGTCTTGTCGTTGAGTTCGAAGCCATGAAGATTTGAACGAAAACAACAATGATGGGGGCTGCACATTTGAACAATTTAATCAAACGCATCCTCTTACCTTTAATGGAAGAGGCGATACAAATTTAGCGGAGGATTGGATTCAAGAGATTGAAGAAATATTCAGTGTTTTGGAGTGCACCGATCAACAGAAAGTTCAGTTCGCAGCTTTTAAACTAACTGGAGAAGCGAAGAAATTGTGGAATTCTAAAAAAAGCCATCAGGGAAGCTTAGGGGACTGGAATATTTTTTGGGCTCAATTCAAGCAGAATTTCTTTGACCAATTTTTCTCTAAAATGGATAAGGAAGCTAGAGTTCGAGAGTTCACCAACTTGGTAAAGGGAACTATGATTGTGCGCCAGTATGCTGCAAGGTTTGCAGAATTATCAAGTTTTGCCGCATACCTAATTCCTGATGAGGAGAAGAAGGCCAAGAAGTTTGAGGAAGGTTTGAACTACAAGATATATGAATGAGTGATGGTCCTACAGATTCAGAATTTTCAGAGTTAGTGCACAAGGCGAAGCTAGTTGAGCAGAATCTCAAGAGAGGTGCTGAATTGCAAGAACAGAGGAAGAGAGCTCTTTCACAAGGATTCTCTAGTATGGATCAAGGGCCATGGAAGAAGAGAAATGAGGGGAGAGGCTCAAGTCAGAGACAGATTCAGGGAAATCATAGAACTAACCCTTGTAAGTTCTGTAACCGCATGCAAGTTGGGGAGTGCATAAAGGAAGTGGGGTCATGTTTCAGATGCTGTAAGGATGGTCATTTCATTAGAGAATGTTCATTGCTTGAGGAGAACAACAGAAGGCCCAACCCACGTCAAAGCTTTAGGCCAAACAACCAGGGCAACAACCAGCAAAGGACTGTGCCGGCACAGGCGTTTGCTTTAACGCAGGGAGAAGATGAGGACAAGAATGATGTAATCACAAATTCTTCTATTTAGCTATTTATGTTGAAAATTTAGGACTACTTATCGTGTTATCTCTATGGATTATATGACGTAAACACATGAATTATTCCATTTTTTCTCAATAAGGCTACTGTTTTATTTGACTCGGGGGCTACCCACTCTTTTATCTTAATGGATTATGTCAAGTTCTGCCCCGTTGAAGTTGAAAAGATGGATTACAATTTGATGGTCTCAACCCCAGCAGGAGCTAAGTGACTTGCAACAAGATTTTGCTTTAGTGTCCAATAACAATTAGCGGGAGGGAAATGCCAGCTAACTTGATAATCTTTCCTATGATTGAGTTTAATGTGATATTGGAATGGATTGGTTAGCTTCCAGTTATGCCAGTATTGACTGTTTTAAGAAGGAGGTGGTGTTCAAATTTCTGGAAGGAGAGGAGCTTCGGTTTATGGGCCCTTCCATCAATTATATCTACTTTTCAGGTTGGCAAGTTAATACGTGATGGGTGTCAGGGGTACTTGGCTTTCGTGGTGGATGAACCAAAGCAAGAATTGGAGTTAGAAAGAAATTCCTATTGTGAGACAATATCCGGAGGTATTTCTTGAAGATCTATCGAGATTGCCACCCGAGCGGGAAGTAGAGTTTGCCATTGAACTATCCCCAGGCACAACATGTCTTTCCAAAGCCCCTTATCGAATGGCACCATCTGAGTTAGCTGAACTCAAAGAAAGGTTGCAAGATTTCTTAGACAAAGGTTTCATCATGCCCAGTGTGTCATTTTGTGGAGCTCCAGTTTTATTTATGAAAAAGAAGGATGAGACAATGAGAATGTGTATTGACTACAGAGAACTTAATCGGGTGACCATAAAGAATAAATATCTGTTGCCCCGCATAGAAGATTTATTTGATCAGTTGCAAGGTGCTCAAGTATTCTCCAAGATTGATCTTAGATAGGGGTATCATCAATTGAAGATCAAGGCAGAGGATGTGCTTAGGACAACTTTCAGGACTAGCTTTCGATTTTTTACGTCAAAGTTCAAACCAATTCTATGAGCATTTGAACAGTTTATAAATTTTTTTGAAAGTAAAATTTTCCTTCGAACAAGATAGCAAGCATCCTGCTAGATTTATTTAAAACTTCTTACCAAAACAATCGTTCGAATGCTTGTATATACATTCGAATAGAAAATTACATACTGTAATTCGTTCGATTGAAAATCTTACGTTTGAATAGTTTCTAACCTTCCCCTGCTACAATTGTGTATGTTTTCCTGTCACGAATATTATTCGAACAACTATATATGTCAACATTTGAATGTGAAATACTATATTGTTAGAACGTGTTTGTGAGCGTTCGAACAGTTTACTTTTTTGAGACGTTATATTTCGTCCCAATAATTATAGCTCGAACAGATATTTGTATGTTCGAATGTGTAAAAAATTGCTTCCATGTTTTTGGATGAAATATAATTTTCATCTCAAATACTTACTTTTAGGGATGAAATTTAATTTATTCCTAAAAAAAAATTCAAGTGGTGTAATTAATGCTCACATAAAAAATCCTTGTAGGATATTAATTAGTAAGGAAAAACTGTTTTCTATTCACATCTAGGGCTAAACAAAAAAACCATGGACCCGGCCCAACCTAAAAACCTAACCCGTTTGCACAAAGATTCGGTATCAAGATTGACTGACCCGTTTGACTTCTTATTTTACTTTATTTTTTTTTCTTCTTCTTCTTCTGGCTATTACCCGTTACCCATTTTAAGAACAGGGTCTTTTTCTCCCCACTCGAGTTTCTGAAGAATAAAAAATGAGAAGCTCTCTCGACTCTCTGTGTCTCACCTCACTCTCTCTTCACTGCTCTCACTCTCTCTCGCAGGTCTCGCTCTCTCTCTCGCAACTCACTCTCTCTCGTAAGTCGCAGCTCTCACTCTACAAGCTCCGAAAAACACTGATCGAAGGTAAGGATAGTTGTGATTTTTGGTTATGTGAGTGTTTTTGTTCTGATGTGGGATTTTTGGTTTATGAAGGGTTAAAGTTTGATTATTGTGATTTTTAGTTTATGATTTTTGGATTTGTTTATTCTGGATAATATCCATCACACAAACTTAATCGTTACATCACATCACCATTAATAAGTTGATAAGCAGTATTAATTAATTAAATGTCATATAATCTTAATCTGGCAATTTTAATGTTTTGTGGAACAAATGCATCCATCCATTGGTTTTCGCATGGCCTACCTATTTGTAAACGAGTCCCTCCTAAATATGAATACGATTCACACTGGTCCAGCTTTCATGATAACAATATTTAATGATGCCGTGGCACTTACGTCAAAACCAATCTCAACCTAGTTAGCATACCATGCATGGCACCTCAAAACATTAAAAAATAAAAAATTAAAACTAAAAATAAAAAAAACATAATAATTTATCGAAACGAAACAAAAAACTTAAAAAAATAATAAAGTAAATTGAAAATTATGAAATAAACTAGAAAAAACTCAAATTTTGACATTAGAAAACAAATTATTAAAATAAACTTAAAATAAAACTAAACTCAAGAGAAAAGGTAATAGAATAAAAGTAAATAAAATTAAAAACAATTGAACATATATAGTTAATATAAAATTCTAAACTTGAAAAAGTGAAATTAAAAACAAAAGTGAGCCACCTTTGTGGGATGTGGCCTTGACTGATCAGGGCTATATAGTACGTACCACTGTTTGTCGGTACTTTTTGAAATAGATCAACTGACTGGAATTTAACGGCTAGACCAGGGACCGGCCAGTTTGAAATTCGATATATAGTAGAAGAAAAAAAAGGAACCCTAGCTATGAAACCATGTGAATTGGAAAAATACTAGGGACCATGCATGGATGAACTTACCAGAAAACATGAAACGATAAAAGAAAGACGATAAAAGAACGGATAAAAAATGAGAGAAGAACAAAAGAAAGAGAAAAATGAATTGATAATAGAAAAAGAAACAGAATATATGAAGAAAAAAAGGAAAAAAATCAATCAATTTGTCTTTCTTATACGGATCGATATGGCTTCTAATTGGTATTGCTTGAACTAATTGTTACCTATTTTGCTGTTGTTTATTGGTGATATATATGCATGCAGCTTGCTGCACAAATACTTTTTTTTTTTTGGGTAGTAAAAGAATTCCATTATAGAATGAAAGACTTACAAGGAAGCCTTATCAACCCAAGCATAGCGATACCATTTTGTGGTAACGCAGATTTTGATGCAGATGAGGAGGAGGAGGGCGAGCCTGAGGAGACGGCTCCGCCTGAGGAGTGATCTGGGATCACTCATTTGTTTATCTGAAACTATTGTAATATATTTTTTGGATGACTGTATTACTGCTATTTAAATCTTTACTGATGTTTGATTGTAAATAAATTCTGGTACTTAGTTGACTATCCGCTGCGTTATTTTATTTGTACACTGTTGCATGTACACACACACTGGCACTTCGTTGGGATGTGTGACCGTGTTGTCACCATCCTGGTGTCTCAATCCCTGTGTATTTATATAAGGGGGATTGGGGGCGCCACATCTTGTTTCTTCTAAACCAAAAATCCCATGCCAATAAAAAGAACAACCCAATTTCATCACTTCAGCCTATACTATGTATGTCCAAAGCAGTTTGTAGAAAACATTTTTGAAGTTCATTATCATGCACAGTAGGTAACACCTATCTCCAAGTTTCTTGTATCAAATGACAGTGCAATAAATCATGTGATATGCTTTCTAGAACATTATTGCACAAACAATAAATGGATCCACATTGACATGTTTATGTATCAGATTCTTACATGCTCTCCACGCAAATATTTTCACCTTCTGGGGTCTCTTCAGCTTCCAAAGACATTTCCATAAAGGAAAAAGTTTATGGTAGTGTGAACTTTAAACATCTGACCCAATCTCTCTATTTGTTAGGAGCTTGTAGGTTGTTTTGACAGAAAATCTCCCACCCTTTGCTAGCCTCCATATAATCTTGTCTTCCCCACCCTCTGGATTAAGAACTATCTTTAGCATATTAGTAATAATGCTTGGATTGAAGGCAGCTCGAAGCTTCTATAAGTCCCACCATTTTGTAGTTCTATCAATCAAAGTATCAACTGTATCATCTCTTAGATGTTCTGGTATGGAGATTGATTCTTCCTGTAATGAGTTATGATCAGGGGTCCAGCAATCCCTCCATATTTTAATCTTTATTCCATCTCCTACACACCATTGGCTGCCCCTCATGAAACATAATTTAACTTCCCATATACCCCTCCAAGCATAGGAGGGATTATAACCCAGTTTTGCCTAAAAAAACTCAGAATCTGGGAAGTATTTTGCCTTAAAAAGCTTATGAAGAAGATTATCCTTTTCTTGTAAAATTTCCCATCCTTGTTTTGCCAAAAGAGCCATATTAAACTTCTTGAGATCTTTGAACCCCATACCACCATGAAATTTTGATGCACACAACTTGCTCCTACTTACCCAATGGATTTTTTTTTTTCATTTTCTTTTCTACCCACAAGAAATGTGCCATTATTCCTTCCAGCTCCTTACATAAGCAATCAGACAACTTAAAATAACTCATAGCATAAGTTAGGATGGATAAAACCACTGCTTTAATAAGGATCTCCTTGCCTCTTTGTGATAGGTGCTTTTCCTTCCAAGTTTGAAGTTTCTGCCACACACGTTGTTTCATAACGGAAAATGCCTTTGATTTTCCTTTGCCAATCATAGGTGGTAACCCCAAGTATTTCTCAAATTGTTGAACCATGCTTCCCCCCCCCCCCCCCCCCC
>QEOW01004493.1:1027949-1097419 GCA_003123825.1 Juglans hindsii | reverse complement strand
TTTTCCCCCCCCCCCCCCCAAATATTGACATGATTTCTTCTCTCATCTTTGCCCTTGTGTTTTTGCTAAAAACCAATGAAGTTTTTTACTTGTTGAGTTTTTATCCTACGGCAAACTCATATTTCTCCAACAACTTTTGAATCTGTTGATGTGTACTGACATTAGCCTTGCAAAATATGACACTGTCATCTGCAAAAAGTAGATGGTTGATTCTTGGTGCCCTTCAACAAATCTGAATGCCTGGTATGTTGTGCTGTCTATCTGTTTCCCTCAATAAATGGGTCAGCCCTTCAGTACATAGGAGGAAAAGATAAGGAGACAAAGGATCTCTTTGTCTTAATCCTCTGCTAGGAATTATGTGTCTAGTTGGTAGCCCATTGATAAGATCAGAAAATGAAACAAAAGTAATACACTTCATAATGAGATGAACCAGACTTGTATCCAACCCCAAGGTTTCCATCATTTTTTGAAAAAGACCTCATTCTATCCTATCATAAGCCTTACTCATATTCAACTTAATGGAGATATACCCTTCTTCCCCACTCTTTTCTGTTTCAAAAAATGAATACACTGGTATGCAACAAGTACATTATTAGGAATTAACCAGACTGGTACAAAGGAACGTTGTGAATCAAAGATTATTCTAGGTAGGATCAGTTTTAGCCTATAAGACAACACTTTTGAAATAAGTTTATAAGTAACATTACAAAGGCTAATAGGTCTGAAGTCAGATACATGCATAGGAGATTGTTTTTTAGGAATCAAAGCAATGAAGGTCTTGTTCAAATTTGAAGGAAAATCACCACCATTGAGCACATGCAGTACAACCCTTGTAACATAATCTCCAATGATATGCCAGTATTTTTGCCAGTATTTTTGGTAAAAGATAGGAGACATACCATCAAGGCTAGGGGCTTTTGTATGATGCATTTGTTCCAAGGCATGCTGCACTTCTTTTGCTGTGAAATTTGCAGTCAGTTGGTCATTCATTTGGTCTGTCACTTTTCTCTCAATGTTTGACACAAATTCCATCAATCCTCTTTGAGTTGATCAAGTAAAGAGAGATTTGAAGTAATCCACAATAAACTTATCCCTCTGATCTCCTTCTTTTCTTGCACCATTTTCATCCTGAAGCCATTTAATAAAATTCTTTTTTCTTTTGCGAGATGCTTCAGTATGGAAGCATCTAGTGTTTTGATCACCAGCCTGTGACCACATGGCATTTGCTCTCTGATGCCACATAATTTCTTCTTTGCCCAACCATTTATGCACTTCTTCTCAAGCCTGAGCATGCACCTCTAAGTTTGAGAAAGTAGGATCATCATCCTGAGCTTTTACAAGTGCTTTCTTAGCCAACTCCAGGTTCTTATGGACCATACCAAATTTATGCTCATTCCATTCTGATAACTCGAGGCTGCACCCTTCTATTTTTCTCATAACCTCTTCAAAAGTTCCATCCCTCAGCCCTCCTTGCCAAATATTTTGAATGATCTTGTTAACAACGTTCCTCCCCCACCCATATAGCTTCAAATCTAAAAGGCTTTCTTCCTCTCCTCAATTCATATCCACCCTCAGTATCTACGCACAAAGGGAGATGATCAGAATATGCCACAACCCCAAGAGTAAAAGGAATCCCGTTGAATTGTAAGTCCCTCAACTCACAATCAGTAAGCATGTCTCGAAAGTCCCTCATAAGGCCTTCAGTTCTATCCCTTCCACCACATTTTTCATTATTATCCAATATTTCATTGAACCAAAGACAAGCCAAGGAATTTCCCCTCTTCGATTGATATTTTGAATCAAATTCCATATGGCCATCCTATGAGTAGAATCAGGATGGCCATACACCCCAATAATATGCCACTCATGATTATTTGCCCCATTGATAATTAAGGCTTCAACGTGATGTTTTGAGTAGCTTCACACAGAGACCTTAACTCCCTCCTTCCACATCTACTCAATACCACCACTTCTACCCTCATAATCCACTACCAAACAATTAGAGAAACCCAACAGGAACTTTTTCTTAGTCAACACTTTTGCCAATAGCTTTGTTTCTTGAAGGAACAAAACTTCGGGATCTTCCTTCGAAAGTAAACTCCAAAGAGTTTGAATTCCACATGGGTTCCCAAGCCCACATGAATTCCAGCTTAAGATTTTCATAAGGTTCGGCGAGGTTGGACACCAGCCTCCACCGATATATCATTACGTTCTCTCAACGAGTGAGCCTCAGAAATTGTGTTACTCTTTGAAAGTCTCATAAACTCCTCTTCCTCCCCAAGGGTGGTTCTTTTCCATCTGTTACTTAGTCTCCCTATGCTATCCTCTGCATCCTCCAATTGTGCTACCCTCCTTTTTCTCCTTCGCCACCTTTTCGCAACGTTCAACTCAGTTAGAGTCACTGGGTTCATAACAGTGGGATCCTTCCCAAGTATAGCTAGTCCTGTTTCCTTAGATAACTGCCCAGTCGCACCAATAAATTCCTCTTTATTCATTCCTGGATTCAAACCCTTCATATTTGTCATCCCATTATAAACAACTTGATTCTCGAGCTGTAGATTATCATTCATTCCATAATCAACGTCCGTTTACACAAGAGATTCCTATGAGATAGTCGTTACATCCTTCTATGCCGCAATCCCCTTCGCCTGTCCCTCCTCATTCAATTGTTGATCCTCTTTCTCCGATGGCTGTTTTTTTCCACGATTAACATTATGACAACCACCAGCAAACCCTACACGTACGTAGCCATTGCCCATAGGGAGAATCAACAGTTGAACAACCTTCATTTTGAGCCATCCATTTCTCATAATCTTTGTGTCCATGTCCCAAACATCCACATTGGCAGTAGAAATTAGGCAGACGTTCATACTTAAAATGCACCCAGCATGCATGGTCTGAGCCAATCATAATTTTCTTGCCCCACAACAAAGGTTTAGAAACATCAAGATTTACTTGGATAAACATATATTCAACCGATGCCAATTCATCCTACTCCAAATCAACTTCAACAACCTCTCCCAATGCTTTGCCAACCAGTTTACCAACATAAGAATTTCTTGCCATAAGTGGAAGGTCATGGATTCTTACCCAGAACATTGCTTGCAAAAATTGAATGCAATGAACTTGCTGCCTGCCATCGAATTCCTACATCAAGACTAGTTTTTTATCGAAAGAACATGGTCTGTCACGCACTACTTTATCCTTGTCCTGTAAATCTTCAAACTCCACCAAAATAAGATTGTGGTTGAAATCACGAAATTTTACTCCATAAACTAGTCACCATACTTTCTTCATCGTTTGTTTGAACATCTCCTTATTGTAGTACTTCTCTATAAACAACTTCATAATAACACAATTAATCGAATAATCCCTTTCGATATCGCATCTTTTAGAAAGCTAGCCTCCACATGGATTTCTTCTCGTTCTTGCTCAATAAGTGACATGTGCTCATATAGAGAGCCAAGTTCTTCCGCCATACTATCTCCCAACTAAGGTATTACGTATGAAAAATATAAGAGAAAAGAAGACTTGTACTAAGACAGGAGAGAGCCTCTACTCAAGAACTTGACCTAGCACTCCATTGCTCGTTCACCAGCATTATTGAATAACAGTATGTTTCCTCTCTCTTTCTCTCCCTTGTTTCTCAGAGCACTCTCAATGGCTTCTTCATCCTATCCTTTAAAATACATCACAAAAACTCACTTTTTTATTTAACATACTGACTTTTACAATATACCATACATCAGCTTATCTATTTTTTCTTTATATCATTTAAATATTATACTTTTTAGTCTTTTTTATTCATTCAAATATTTTCCCTAACTATCAATAATATGCTCATATCTTCATATCTTTTGATATTTGCAATATCTCCCCATATACAATGTCATATAATTATATTCTATTTTAAAGTAATCTAAATTTATAAGTTAAATTAAAATATAAATTGATTTAAAAATAAAAAAAAAGATTATATAATGAAAATATTCTTGTTTTATTTTGTTTTGTAGTCAAACCCAATTGAATAATTATAGTTACGTACACCACAAATGAGAACCTTTGGGTCTCTTTCAAACGCAAGGGTGAACATGAATATTTCCAACATGCTAATGTACTCAGGAGGAGGAGGAGTGAGAAATTAATTAAATATGTTTACATTTATGAATAGAATCCTCTACATCTAGCAATGTCCTGTAGCAAACTGTAAAAATGGCTTTAAAATAGAAGATCCAATGGAGGGTGTTTTGAGAGCATTTCTCTATATTTTTAGAGAAAAATGTATTATACAACATCCGTTGGGAGTGTTCTCAGTTTTCAATCGATTGTAATTTCCCTTTTGACTATGCCATAGCAAATCCCGTGGGTTTGCTCCCTCATCTCCATCCGATTCCAGTCATCGTACACCAACGCACATTGCCGCAATGGTAAGCATCTATCTTTCTCTCTGTAACAACCCACACATAATAATAGAGCCCAAAAGCTCAATTATAGTATCTAGGTCATGAAGGGCATAAGATTCCAATAAGGCCCAACAACTAATGAGCCCTAGCCTGAGAAGCTGCTGATTTCTTTCATAATTTTCTCTCTAAGAAATCGGGTGTTGAGGAGTGTGACCTCTCGAATTTGATTCAAAATCAAATATCTGAGGAAGATAATTTATTCCTTCGTGCAGAACCTTTAGAGGATGAGGTAAAACAAGCTGTTTTTTCTATTCCAAAAGATAGTGGTCCGGGTCCTGACGGTTTTGGATCAGAATTTTATATGTCTTGCTGGGATTCCAAAACAAACTATTACACATGATGTCATTGAGGCGGCTAGAGATTTCTTTAGGGGTGCGCCCCTAACCAGGTTCTATTCTTCTTCTTTTATTATCTTAATTCCGAAAGTGCCTAATCCCTCCAGTTTTCACAAATTCAGACCGATTAGTTTGTGTTCAGTGGCTTATAAAATATTTTCTAAGATTATTGTCTCTAGACTTACTATGGTTGTAGAGAAGTTAGTCTCACATGAACAAGGGGCGTTCATTTCTGGGCGAAGCATTTTTGAAAATATCACCCTCGCTCAGGAAATGGTTCATTCTTTACATAAGAAAAATGTTGGTGGTAATGTGATGATGAAACTTGACATGGCCAAGGCCTACGACAGGGTGAATTGGGTTTTTTTGTTGGAGGTATTTAGGGCCTTTGGCTTCTCTGATAATTTTTTCAAATTAATACGGCATTGTGTGGAATCCCCGTGGTTTTCTGTTATGATGAATGAGACTTTGTCTGGTTATTTTAAATCGACTCGGGGTCTGCGTCAAGGGGACCCTCTTTCTCCTCTTTTATTCATTATCATGGAGGAAGTTCTGACAAGATTACTCAGGTAGAATTTTAATTCTGGGCGTATTCAAAATTCAACCATCCAGTTGGTGCCCCTCTGGTATCTCATTTACTCTATGTAGATGAAAAACCTTGTTTACACTCTTGAGACTTATGAGAAGTGGTCGGGCCAAATTATTAGTAAAGATAAATCTGCTTTGTTTATGTCGAAGCATATTTCCTTAATCCATAAGCGTGGTTTATTGAGAATTACGGGTTTTAAGGAGGGCATATTTCCTGCTATGTATTTGGGGGTGCCATTGGTATCAGGCAGATTAACGTCTAGGATCATGGAGCCATTAATTGAGAAGGTAAGGAAGAAAATCGCAGGCTGGAAAATGAAGCTTCTTTTGCATGGAAGAAGACTTATTTTATTAAGACACATGTTATCTAGCATGCCAATTCATCTTATGTCGGTGATGAATATCCCCATGGTGACTGTGTCTCCTATAAAATCGCTTATGGCCAATTTTCTTTAGGGTGAGGCAGATAGCAAAAGAAAGTTGCATTGGAGATCTTGGGGGAAAGTTTGTAAACCTATTTCAGAAGGCAGTATGGGATTGAGAGATCTTAAAGATGTACAAAAATCTCTTCACATGAAGTTTGCTTATCGGTTGATAACTACCAAGACTTTGTGGTCTGAATTTTTTCGAGCAAAATACCTCCATAATGAGCATATTTCGTCTCATGTGGTGAGGCCTAATGCATCCCCCTTTTGGAAGTCGGTTATGTCTTGCCTTCCAGAAGTTATGGACAACATAAAAGTGCTGGTGAGGGGAGGAAATGCTTCATTCTGGTTTGACAAATGGCTTACTTTAGGCGTATTATCAGTTAGCGTTGAGGCTGTACATAACTCTAAGCTGTGCATCAAAGATTACTGGATCAATAATTCTTGGAACTCTGATCGTTTATTGGAGTTAGTGGGTTCGGAACTAACAGAGGAGATTTTACAAAATGTGCCAGTTGGTAAAAGTGGATAGGACATCTTCATCTGGAAACCTTCTCCGGATGGTAGTTTCTTTATTGGCACGGCGTGGGAGGTGGTGCGAAAGCCCGAATACATTGTACCATGATTGGTTTTGGCACAGTATGTTGCCGAAACGAATTTCTGTGTGTTTATGGAAAGCTTGGTTTAATTGCTTAGCCGTGGATGACAGAGTGCAGAGCAAGAGCATTTACCTGGCTTCTTCATGTGATTGCTGCACACGAAAAGCCACAGAAACTATCGACCATGTTTTAGCTTCTGGGGATGTAGCTTTGACTGTTTGGTCTCACGCAAGTGCTGTGATGGGAGTCCCGTTTTCGCATCAGATGCCTTGGAAAACCAGAGTTATGGTTTGGTTTCAGTACGCAAAAAAATCCTCCATCAAAGGCATATTAGTTGGTTTAATTCCTTGTCTCATTATTTGGAGTTTGTGGAAAAGAAGGTGTAAGGCCAAATTGAAGGTGTATAGGATAATGCCGAAAAAATCTGGAGAGACGTTCGGTTTTGGATGAAGTTATTGGTTGATAAGCTTAGAGCTAACCATAAGTTATATATTCAAGACATTAAAATTCTTGAAGAATTTCATATTGAACGTTCGAGAACTGGGGCGAAGGAGGTAAAAATAGTGACTTGGTCCAAACCTCCCTAGGGTTGGGTGAAGCTAAACTGTGATGGGAGCTGTTGTGGAAATCCAAGGAACTCGGGAGGTGGTGGAATTATCCGTGACTCTTACGGTGTCGTGAAAGCAGCGTTCTCAACTCACTTTGGGAATGGGACCAATAACGGTGCCAAGCTTAAGGTGATCGTGGAGGGTATTTGTCTTTGCAAGCAATTTCACTTTTTTAATATCATTATGGAAAATGACTCTCATATTGTTGTAGACTGGCTCTGGAAAGGGAGATGTACCTTATGGTATCTTTGGGATTTTTGGGATGTTCTAAAGGTAGAGCTTGTTGGAATAAATTTTGTGGTAGTTCATCAATATAGGGAAGGAAACGGTGCGGCTGATTTTTTGGCTAGAGAAGGCGAAAGTGGGAAGAATGAGATTTATGAAGGGCATTTTTCTCTCCCAAGACGTCTAAGAGGTATTACGTGTGTTGAGAAGATGGGTCTTCCATACCTGCGTCAATGAGTTTTCTTCAGTATTCATAGTCTTTTGTTTGGTCTGGTGTGTGGTGTTTTATAGGCCTGTTTAGATTTTCTTTCTGTTTTCATATGGGCTTGTTTAGTTTTTTTCTTATATTAGGCTTGTTTAGAATTTATCCTTCGATGCTCGTTAAATAGGCTTGTTTAGATTTTTGCTTTTCTAGTTAGGCCTGTTTAGATCTTTGTTTTTTTTGTTTTGTGTTGGTTTTGGTTTTTGGGAGGAGTGCTCTCCTAAGTATCTGGCTTGTAACCACAGTTTTTCCCTACCATAAGTTAGAGTTTTTTAATAAACTTGGGATGGGGTCACTACTGTGTGGCTATTGGCTCTTCGGTAAAAAAAAAAAAAAAAACCTATAGAAGCCCTAGTAGAATAGTCCAAGCTTAATGAACCCAAAGTCCATGAAGAGAACCCATAAAATAGACCAAAGACCCTAATGGACCTAAGGCCCAAACAAAATCTGCAACAAAGCCTAGTCACATGGGCCGAATACTCACTAAGACCCAAAATCTCTTTCTAATCCAACCCATCATCCAAGATCTAAGACTAAGGAATTTCAAATTTAGGACATCAAGTTAGAGGAAATTACGGAAATGCCATTCCTAGGAAGTTTCTTAGAAGGCGCTTAGAAAGAAGATTCCCTTAGAATTCCTTATTCCAATAAACTTCCAAATTTACCCTCACTTAGTCCGCCATACAAGTCAATTCCACCAAGGCCAGCTTTCAAAATGTTTTTTCAAAGTTTATATGTATGAAAAGACTAGTTGGGTTTTCGAGTACTTTTTTTTTACGAGTCCAATTTATTTTCAAGAATCCAACCTATGATTTATTTATTTATATATTTAGATATATGTATTTTGTAGCTCCGTACTTGTGGGGAGATCTATTTTTCAAATTCTAGTTAGTTTCAGTTGCACCTCACCACGTTCAGATAGTTTTGTATTTTTTTAAAATCCCCAGCCCCCACTCCCGTAGCCCATGCTTGCACATCTCTTCATCCCTTATCTCTTAGGGCATTTTTGGGTTCTTCATCACCTATATATTCACACGTTAACCTCAGAGTTTCGCACAACCCTCAATCTCATGCAGACTTTCAGTTCTTTCCCTCCCTTCACATATGGTATTGATCACATTTCACGCCCGTTTTATTCACTACATGCACAGCTCCAACACTTCTGTTCCCACTGCATGCAAGCCTCTCTCTCTTTTTCCCTAGGGTCTAGCCTCCATGGTTGCATAGCCGCTATTAACTAGCTCAGCACGTTGCCAACCCCTTGAACCACCCCTACATGACCCGCACCACCTCTTCCACATGACCAACACAACCCCTGTTTTATGCAAGGAAAAACAGCAGCGGAGACCAACGTCCTTCTCAGCCACTGTGCAGCGTCAAACTCCTCCACATTGTGAGCCCTCCATCCACAAACCAACGTGCACTAAAGCTAATATCGCCCACACCACAGCCTCTCCTCCACCATGAACAACCATGGGAACAACAGACGATAAACCCATGAAAGCCACCTTTTTTTTATACCACCGAAACAAGGGAAGTGTTTCCACCATGAGCCATGGTGCCAAGCCCCACATCGACATCATCACCTACACAAGAACTATCATCGAGCACCTGACGTCATCCCAAGTCTGCCGCTCCTCTCTCTCGGTAAGCCACAATGAGTTTTCCCCACAGTTCCACCTCTGTCTCCCCCTCTTTCTTTAGGACCCTCTTTCTCTCATCACTTGGCTCTCTCTCATCACTCTCTCTTTCTCTCAGTGCTCTTCCACACTGTCGAGCACCATGACTCACCGCCGTGCCAACACCTTACCTCCGTTGCATGCCTCTGTCCCTCTTTCAGTATGAAACTATGCTAACTATCGTATGGGTTGGCTGGAGGTCTGATTTTAGAAGTTTTTACCTATTTACAAGCTCCTTTCAAAAAGCCATGCATGCTTTGAAAAATTACTAAAATACCATAAGCTGACTTTAAGATGGCCCTAATGTTCTTTTTTTTTTAAAAAAAATAAAAAATAAAACTCTTTTTGTATGAACATTGTTTTAAATACAAGTTTTTATAAAGGAAATTAATTAGGTTTAAATTGTATTATTTAGCATCAAATTTGTTTAAAAATTTAATTTCAGAAGTAAATGTTGCGTGCGTATTTTTATTTTATTTTTAATACTTAAATTTGATTAAGTTTATTAATCATAATTTTTTGCTGTTTTCCTTCATATAATTTATTATAATTATATTATCTAGTATTAGATTTTATAGTTATACTTTAGTGGTAAATAAATTAGAATTTAATGTCTCAGTCGGAGAAATTAAATGGATATTGAGGAATTGTGAGAAGTGATGGTATTTTATGATTTTAAGAATCTTAGGTTTTGAAGATTTAAAATAGGTTAATTTAGCATTTCAGGTTTAAGTATTAAAAATACGTGTTCGATTGAAAATTTACGGGAGTACGTGACTATTTTATAGGTGAGGATTAATAATTGTTCGGCAAGGTTGAGAAAAATTTCTGAAAGGCTAAGAAATCCACGTAAGTGGGGTTTCTATGCTAAACTTTGCATAAAAAGAAAATGAAATGAGGTTAATTTTGAAAATATGTATGTTTGGTTCGAAATGAAATCTAAAAATAACCTCAGGTATGTGTTCTGCATAAGCATGAAAGTTATATAAGGGAAAATATTTTCTATCATGATTGGTGTAGACATGGGCTACTTTTGTGCATTCTGTTTTTGAACTATGCAAAAAGAGTGAATATGAAATTATTGAAAATTTGTGCACGTGATGGGAAAATATTCTAAAACTCTTTTTGAATATGTGAAAAGATTTGAATTTGTTCAGTAATCTGTTTTGATATGTTTTGGCATCAGAAAACCTTGGCATGAGATTCTGATTATGTATTCTGTTTAAGTCTGATTCTGATGTTTTATTCGGTTTCCCTTACAGCCTAGCCACAGGTGATAGTAGTGGCATACGGCCCAACCATAGGTTATAATAACAGATACGGCCCAGCCATGATTTATAATAGTAGATACGACCATTCCACAGGTTAGAATTATGGTTTATAACCCAACCACAAGGGTTAAACATGGTATACGGCCCAACCACATGTTATAGTAGTGGATACGGCCCTTCCACGAGTTATAATGGTGGTTTATAACCCTACCACATGGGTAAAACATGTTATCTATCCCTATTCTGATATTATGAAGATTATGTTTAATATTTTGATATGCCAATGGATTTTTAAATAAGAATGTTTTCTGAAAGTTTTGGTTTGATATTTTTTGTAACATGTTTTGATTTAAAAGCAAATGTTTTTTTATTTTGCATTATGAAAGTAAATATTTTGTTCTGCATTCTGAATTTTGAAAATGCTCATGTTTATATACTAGTAAATATTCTCTACTTTCTGAGTTGTTGATAACTCACCGCACATCTTCACAATATTTTTCAGATAATTTTGATGCCTCAGCTGTAAGTCAAGAGTATGAAGTATTGATGATCATAGAGGAATAAATGCCAGATGGTACAAGTTTTTTATTGGAGAGTCTTACTGAGTTGGTTTATGATTTTATGTTATTTAGTACTTGAAGTCATGGATAATTCTGAATCTTTATGGAGTTTTTAAACTATTTCATTGAAGTAATTATTTGGTGTCCTGGTGGAGGAATATATATACTTGGTTTGAATAAATGGATTTTTATTTTGATGGAGAATTTGGAGTATACAAATCTGTTACGAGAGATGGTCTTAGGTTACTAGAGCCGACTCTCCGGATCTTCGGGAATGAGGAGTTACAGTTGGTATAAAAGACAGGTTTGAGGTTCTGCAGACTATAATCTTACGAGGTTTTAATAAGTAATTTCAGATTGGACGTATAAAAATTTGTGGATTTAGATTTTGCAGATTGTAAGAAATGATTTTCATGACATTTAAGGTTTTAGATCTAGTAGGCATATTCTGTAGGTTGCAGGACATGAATTGGATATGATTTGAGGTTTAGGTTTTGAAGTTGACGTAAGTTTGACCAATAGCCAAGTTTGAGGTTTTGCATACTATAACATATATGGTTTTAGATATATGTGGGTTTGGGAAGTAACTTCGGATTTGAGGTGTAGAAATTTTAGGACTAAGAGATGATTATGTGCATAATTAAGGTTTGAGATTCTTCATACTTTAGGGACTCAATTTTTGGAGATTTGAGGTTTAGAGATGGTATATACTTTAAAAGTGTTTTGATGAGATTTAGGGTAGAATTATGGTCCCAAGATATGATTTTTTATTATATGTAAGGTTTTTGCACTTGCGGACCTATGGAATACGTTCCATGAAATTTGAGATTTGAGATTTTGCATATTTTAGGAAAACGATTTTTGAGACATTCGAAATTTTAATTCCAGTAGGCATAATTCTGTGGACTGCAGGAAATGATTTTGACAGGATTTAAGGTTTAGATTTTAGAGTTTTGGTCAGGAACTGGAGGCTTAGACTTGTGATATTGATGTTTTAAAGACTACAATCAGGCTGTTATAATTTGTGAATTTGACTCTGGTGAGTTAAAAATATATGGACTGGTTAAATGTGGGCTTTAGTTTATTTTAGATGTACGTGAGAGAGTTACAATGTGTATAGGACTACAAGTTGTTAGAGTGCGTAGCAGAAGTGTGGTTTTGGTGATATGATAGTTTGAGAGTTTATTTTGTTAATTGTATGAGGTTCAGGGTTTATGTGGAAAGTTTGGAATTAGTATTACGTTTCTAATTGTTTTGTTGAGTTTTATAGTTTATAATTGATTTGGATCTTTCAAAGTGCAATACAATGTGCACAAATAGGTATGAAGGATTAAGATTTTTTTAGAATTGATTTTAGGTGCAACAAATTTCAAGGACGAAATTTTTTAAAGGGAGACTAGTTGAGTTTATATGTAACACATCGGCCTAGCCAAGCTAGCTTTCAAAATTTTTTTTGAAAGTTTATATGTATGAAAAGACTAGTTGAGTTTTCGATTACTTTTATTTTTACAGGTCCAATTTATTTTCAAGAATCTAACCTACAATTTATTTATTTATATATATTTAGATATATGTATTTTGCTACTCCGTACTTGTGGGGAGATCTATTTTTCAAATTCTAGTTAGTTCCAGTTGCCCCCCACCACGTTTAGATAGTTTTGTAATTTTTTAAAATCCCCAACCCCCACTTTGCACCACTCCCGTAGCCCATGCTTGCACGTCTCTTCATCCCTTATCTCTTAGGGTTTGTTTTTGGTTCTTCGTCACCTATATATTCACATGTTAACCTCAGAGTTTCGTACAACCCTCAATCTCATGCAAACTTTCAGCTTTTCCCTTCCCTTCATACACGGTATTGATCACGTTTCACGCCCCTTTTATTCACGACGTGCATGGCTCGAACACTTCGGTTCCCACTGCATGCACGTCTCTTTCTCTCTTTTTCCCTAGGGGTTTTTGTAACACCCTGGTCCCGAATGGTTTGGATAGTTACCACTTGTCACTCAAAAGTCATAAATAACAGTTCAAATATAAACTCTAACTTCTCAATTACATAAGAATCTCATTGTTTAAAACTCCTACTCCCAAAATAAATAACTTGAACGCCACCAAGACTCAAAATAAACCTCAACCTTAAAAAAAATAAAAAAACCATCGACAAAGCAAAAAAGAATTATTGAATAAAATGCTTAGATAACGAAAGTACCCTTTTTGTACTTATTTCACTATGTTCACGTAGTGTTGTACCTGATTTCTAGTCTTGATCCCTAGCTGTATCATCAAAATTATTTAAAAAATATTATGGAAATAAGGGGTGAGTTATCAACAACTCAGTAAGCAAATGACATATACTAGCGTGCAAACATGAGCATTTATGAAGTATAGTATGCAGAACAAAACATGTTTTCAAACATAACAGAGCGATGATTTTAAGACACATAAAACCCAAAGAGTACTTTTGCATAACATAACATGAGCATCATCATCACATCAAAACAGAGCATCTCATACAGCAGAGACCATGTTTAACCCTCGTGGTAGGGTTGTGCTATTCCCGGTAGCCAAACCAGGTAGAGACAAAGATGAAATCTTTTTCTTATTCTTCTTGGAGTCACGAGTGTGCACATAGGAAAGATTACATAAAACCACTTTGTTTTCAAAGTGAGTGCACTCAATGACAAAGAAGTTGGTACCAACCCAAACAAAGTAGAGTAGAGCAGAGCAGAGACAATGTCAGATATAAAATCAGTACACGATGCCAAAGGTATTCAGATGCCATATCAAAACAAAACAGAGTATTGAAACATATTCAAATCATTCTTACATACTAAAAACAAAAGTCAAAGCATCTTTCTGATCAATGCACAAATTTTTAGATTTTCAATATCGCTTTTTTCACATTTCAGAGATATCATGACAAAATAAAGCTCATGTCTACACAATGCATGTCAAAAAATATCTTCCCTCTTCCATATAGATTTCATGAGTGATGCAAATAAACGATCGATGTTGTTTTTCCCACGTTCTCATTTCATAATAAAACATGCAAAAATTTCAGAAAGTCAACCTTAGTTTAGACAATTAGTGTAAAGCCTAGTATAGGAATCCCGCTTACCTGAACTTCTTAACTTTTCAGAAGTTTTCCACAACAATACTAAACGAAAAATCAATCATCACCTTTAAAATAGTCACGTACTCCCTTCAATTTCCAATCGAACACGTATATCAATGCTTAAACCTGAAATACTAAATAACCTATTTTTCCTTAAAAACAATCTACAACTCTCATAACCCTAAAATATAATACGAAAAATGCTACTCGCAACAACCCCGGGGAACCCATGCGGCATCGGGTCTAACGTGGCAAATGCAACGACATTGTTTCTGTTCCCTTGCAGACAGAAGGGGATCTAGTGGCCTCCTTTCTCATTTCGCCCCATCCTCACAAAAACTACTCTTTTCATTGTCTTCGTCTTTGTCTTCTACATAACCACGAAACCCCATCGTCTACTCCACGAAGTCACCACCCCCTGATGCCACAGCCCGCCTTAGCCTAGTCTTTGTATTCTACACAGTCATTGGATTTTTATTCTAATGGGTATTTTATGCAAATTTTTTGCTTGCATTATATGGCTGATTGAAGTGGGTTTCTCCAAAACTACATGATACACTTACTCTGTTCTATAACAACCATTTTGGGTTTGGGAGCACTCACAGCCAGCCATCATCAACGAACAATGATTTATTTGGAAAGATCAAAAAAGAAATAATAGAAATACGTTGAAAATGAGTTCGGAAAAAATTTAGGAAATGGGTTTGGCGAAAATTTGGATATTGGTTTGGAAAAAAAAAGTAGTAAATGGGTTTGAAAAAATATGTTAACGATGAAATCTAAGAGATGGAATTTTTTTTCTTGGTGGAGAAATGCTTCAACGCACCAAGTTCATTTGTTTTGATAGGCAGCTCCCTCAACCATTCACTTGTTCTATCTTGAGCCGAATCCGCTCAAAGGCCTTGCTTTATGCCATTGTTAAGAGATGAGAGAAATAGGAGGAATCGCCCAATGACTAGCTATAGAAGAAGAAAGGAAAGGCCCTTTTTGATCCATTTTCACGTAGGCTTTCAGAAGAAGCTAGCTGCTTGAGAATCAGCTGTGGGGGAATGCCCTCTTGCTCTGGTTCGCTAGAACTTGAAGAAGAAAAACTCAGCGTTTTGCCTTTCCACTTTTTTCTTTCTTTGCTTTTTAAGTTCATTTTTACTTTTTAATTTTTTTCACCTCCACGTAGGCTAGCCAGTTACCCCACATTTGTACGTGCCGGTTGTACCCAACAGTTTTGATATAATAAACTCTCAAAAGCATCTATTTTCACTTGATATCTTCGAGGCATAAACTCTAAATTCTTTAATCTTTGGTACCAACTAATATAATTAAGAAAAAACCCACAACTTTGGCTTGTAACTCAAGGGACAAAATCGTAATATCCTAGATCTAATCTTCCCTAACCCTACGTAAAGAGCAAAACCACCGTGATCCGCCGTCGTGCCAACACCTTACCTCCGTCGCATGCCTCCTTCTCTCTTTTTGTAGGAAACTATCTTAACTATCGTATGGGTTGGCTGGAGGACTGGTTTAAGAAGTTTTTACCTATTTACAAGCTCCCTTCAAAAAGCCATGCATGCTTTGGCAAAATTACTAAAATTTCGTAAGCGAACTTTAAGTTGGCCGTGATGTTCTTTTTTCTTAAATAAAACTCTTTTTGTATGGACTTTGTTTTAAATACAAGTTTTTATACAAGAAATTAATGAGGTTTAAATTGTATTATTTAGTATTAAATTAAAAAAAAAATTAATTTCAGAAGTAAATGTTGAGTGAGTATTTTTATTTTTAATTTTTTTAATACTTAAATTTGATTAAGTTTATTAATCAGAATTTTTCCTTATTTTCCTTCATAGAATTTATTATAATTATATTATCTAGTATTAGATTTTATAGTTACACTTCAATGGTAAATAAATTAGAATTTAATGTCTTAGTCGGAGAAATTAAGTGGATATAGATGAATTGTGAGAAGTGATGGTATTTTAGGATTTTGAGAATCTTAGGTTTTGGGGATTTAAAATAGGTCAATTTAGCATTTCAGATTTAAATATGAAAAATACATATTCAATTGAAAATTTACGGGAGTACGTGACTCTTTTATAGGTGAGGATTAATAATTATTCAGCAGGGTTGAGAAAAATTTCTGAAAGGCTAAGAAGTCCAGGTAAGTGGGGTTCTTATGCTAAACTTTGCATAAAAAGAAAATGAAATGAGGCTAATTTTGAAAATATGCATGTTTGTTTCAAAATGAAATCTGAAAACAAGCTCAAATATGTGTTCTACATATGCATGAAAGCTATATAAAAGAAAATATTTTCTGTCATGATTGGTGTAAATATGAGCTAATTTTGTGCATTCTATATCTGAACTACGCAAAAAGAGTGAATATGTAATTATTGAAAATTTGTACACATGATGCGAAAATATTCTGAAACTATTTTTGAATATGTAGAAAGATTTGAATTTGTTCAGTACACTATTTTAATATGTTGTGGTATCTGAAAACTTTGGCATGAGATTCTAATTAAGTCTGATTCTGACGTTTTGTTCGGTTTCCATTACGACCCAGCCACGGGTTATAATAATGGCATACGATCCAACCACGAGTTATAATAATGGATACAACCCAACCACGGGTGATAATGGTGGATACGGCCCAATCAATGGCTATAATAGTGGATACGGCCCAACCACAGGTTATAATAGTGTATACGGCCATTCCGCAAGTTAGACTTGCGGTTTATAACCCTACCACAGGTATTAAACATGGTATTTGGCCCAACCACGTGTTATAGTTGTGGATACTACTGCTTTTCCACTAGTTATAATGATGGTTTATAACCCCCTACCATAGGAGTTAAACATGGTATATGTCCCAATGCGATGTGATGCTAATATGATGAAAATAAGACTTCAAATTTTGATATGCCAAAGGATTTTTGAACAAGAATGTTTTCTGAACGTTTCGCTCTGATATTTTTGGTAAGATGTTTTTATTTTGCATTTTGAAAGCAAATGTTTCTTTTTCTGCATTCTGAAAGTAAATAGTTTGTTCTGCATTTTAAATTATGAAAATGCTCATGTTTACATATTAGTATATATTCTCTGCTTACTTGATAACTCACTCTAATATTTTCAGATAATTTTGATGCCTCATCTGGAAGTCAAGAGTAGGAAGTGTTAGTAATGTTTGATGATCATAGAGAAATAAGTGCCAGAGGGTACAAGTTTTTATTGGAGAGTCTTATTTAGTAGGTTTATGATTTTATGTTATTTAGTATTTGGAGTCATGGATATTTCTGAATCTTTATGGAGTTTAAAACTATTTCATTGAAGTAATTATTTGGTGTCTTGGTGGAGAAATAAATGGATTTGTACTTTGATGGAGAATTTAGAGTATATAAATCTGTTATGAGAGATGGTTTTAGGTTATAAGAGCTAACTCTCCAGACCTTTGGGAACGGAGTGTTACATAAGTTGTGTAATCCTTAAGCTCTACATTAATTGGAATTCGTTAGGATTAAACCAAGAACAAAACCGACATGACTTATCCCACATGCCATGTATGGTCAAACTTCACCTTCACGTTGTATAAGTCAAAATAACATAAATGAATGTGTCTTTTATAGAACAACACCTGAACTACCTTGTAACTAAAAGTCACCACAAAATCACATGTTAAGCACATGACACTCACGCATAAGGCAATTCTAGATACCACATGTCCATTTTGGGTAGCACATGTCCACAAATGACAAAGTTTCACCTCCATATTATTTTGTGCAAATTAGACTAAGAGGATATGCCACCAACATAGTATAACACCTGATCACATAGAAACTTGTGGCTAGTAAAAAGTCAAAGATCATAGAACACATGACACGCCCATGTGACATGCCCTACAAGCCTTACTTGCATCAAAATACGAAGCCAATGGTTAATGAAAACTCTTCCCCAAACTATAGACGTTAGCCCCAAGCAAGTAATAGGAAGTTTCCTAAACCCAATATCAGATTTGGCCCCACTTCGTCAAAAAGTCAAGAGGCAAAGACCAAAACCACCAAAGATACCCCATTCGGACAGATTGGGTCCCTCGAAAGCAAAACAGAATTTGTCTACCTCCCACACGTTGCCAACACCTCATCTTCTCAAAAAATTATCTAAACACATCACCCTATGTGTATGAGAGAAGCCGACCCATGTCAAAATCCCTAGCCACATGTCAAATGACTTGAACACCACTCATAACCTAAAAACAAGCAATCGGGTACCGCTAAGGAAAAACCAACGATTTGAGTCAAGTTTGAAGGAAATTTTCTGAAGATTCTCAACTCAAGTAAATGTATTTGATAGAGTAACCAAATCTACAAAAAGGAAGCAAAGGAAGTATCCCTAGGATCCAACTAAATGGGGAACTATTTGCCTAGCCCTAGCCAAACCATGAACAATTCATGGATTTTTGTTTACCTCCCACGTCCAATATAACATGACCCTAAGATCTCCCAGATCATTCATGGAACACTCTTGAAGAAGGTCCTTGCCAACCAAGGCTTACCACCATGGTTAAGAGCAATCGGTTAACCCATTGTAAGCAACCCTAGCCTTCAAAAAATGCCTATAAATACAACTCCAAAACCTCACCTTCTCTCCACTACATCCACAAGAATCCATAAGTAATTAGTGAGCGAGAGTCCTAAGGTGAGAAGAGAGGATCCTAGCAGTGCTATTGCAGGGAAACCCATCGGTGAGTGATCATCACTTTATCGTGAGGTTAAATTCCAAGCATGCACACACTCATGTATAGCCTATGTCCAAAGAATCATAAACACACATGCTTCGGGTATCTGAAGGTTAACACAAGCTCACACACTATCTTGGATTGATTATCATTACCATCTTAAGGTCACCATGGTTCACAATCCAAGCACTTCCACCCAAGAAGTTGAATATCACCAATATGAACACCAACATGCATGCCACGGTTTTTAGGGTTAAGTAAGGAATTTTATCAAGTTCTAATACATGAAAAGCATTTCATAATTTCAGCCACTTCAAACACTAAAGAACATTGTAAGTTGGTCTCTAACCTACTCTTAGATAATATCCATATTATGATGTATAAACAAAGTATTCATGTATAAATGTTGATTTTGAGCATGAATTACCTTGCATTTATCTCATGAATATTTGGATTCTATGAGGAATATGATGTTTTATAAAATTTTACATATCCAAGCATTCTTACAAATTGACATGTTCAAAGTTATGATATTTCATGCAAAGTTTGATTTCTTAAGCAAAAGCACATGCCATTCAAAATGTTTGTCATATGCATAGCATGAAAAATAATTTTATCACGACCTAAAATGTTAGGATGGGAAGTATCCTAGTGGAACTCATTTGTCCACTCTGGAGTGAATAAAAATGGAGTGGTATCCCTAAGTTGATTAAAATGGCTGGATCCTCTTTAAAGGATTCCAGGGTGAAAGTATGAAAGTATGAAAGTTTAACAGTGCATATATGATGAAATAAATCCAGTAGGTACTCACAGTGCAAAATGAGGAGTTGTGATGTTACCATACGTTAAGCAAGTTGTTTTGAAAAGAAAAACAAAAGAAAAGAAAAGAAATGCAAAACTCTTTCTTTGAATAAGTGTTCTCTGCACGAAAATGTGTTATATTGATCTGAAAGTTATTTAGAACCTGTTTCTACAAAAAAGTATGAATAAACAAAAGAAAATTATGTTTTCTGCATTCATACATTTCCTATTTATTATTTATCATGTTTGTGTTATCTCATTATATGTTGGTTGCTAACTTACTGAGATTTCCATAAAATCTCACCCCTTTATTTTCTAAACTGTCACGGCAGAAGTTGTACCATGACCACAATATAGATATGGACGTGAGTTAGTTGATCTCGACCATAGAGAATGAACTGACCTAGATCGAGAGTTAGAGATGATGCTCATGTTTATAGAGATGGTCCTGTGTATTATTCAACGCTTCAAACAGATGCTCTAAATAAGAGTTCTACGAAGACCCTCCTATCCGAGACTCATATAAGGAGAAATATGTGTTCTCCATTTGCTAATGTTTAAGTAGTTTAATATGTAAACAGTCCTAAGAGGTTGAACTATGGTTATCAATTGATTATGAGATTATGTTTCAGATTATTGCATGTCATGAATGGAGATGTGTGATCGTATTTTGCATATCCAGACACTTCAAATCTCTACTAAAACACAAGCAGAGGTTGGGGTGTCACACTCTGTTTACCCCTTGCCTCAAGATTTACTTGTTCCTCGATTATACACCCAGTACATTAAGGCCTCTATAGGTGGGTTCTGTTGCCAAGGCCACAGTCTCTGTTTCACACTGCCGTTGTTACCATGTCATAAGCCCTGTTGCCTCAGTCTTTATCTCTCCCTTTGTTATTTCTCTATATCACACAATGCCCCCTCTCTAACCCCTTGGGTTCTCACTCATGTAGACATAAGGCTTAGATAATACACTATAAGAGTCAGGTTAATGGTTTTCCCATACTACACTTTGTCTAAACGAACTGAGGTTGATTTAAAAAAAAAATGTGCATGTTTTGTTTTGAAGCATTTGAAAATAATCTCAGTCGTTTTTCTACATAATTCACTGTATTTGAATAAGAAAATAAAAATATTTTTCTATTATGACTGGTGTAGACATGAGCATTTTTGGCACTTCTATTTCTCAACTGTATAAAAAGAGTGAATATGAAGTCTGAAATATTTTTATCTGATTATATGATGGTTATATCTTTCGTACTCTGTTACGATATGATATTATGAAAATCCTAAAGCATAAGATTTTGCTCTGCTATGATTTCTGGCCCTGTCACGAGATATAATTGTGGCCTTTGGCCTTGCCACAGAAGATAACAGTGGACTCCGACCTTGCCATGGGAAACAATAGTGGCCTCTAGCCTCGCCATGTTATATAATAGTGGTCTTTGTTCTGAGTGCAATCATTTTGGTGATAAAGTGGTTATCTATATTATTTTTTAGATGATTTGAATGTTTCAGCTAGTGATCAAGAATAGAAAGCATGAGCAATATTAGTTGTGTAGTGGAATATGTCAAAGGTGACAAGAGTCTATAAGGTGATTTTATTCAAGAAACTAGTCATTTTATTTTGAGTGTTATTTTCGAATATTGACGTTGTTATTGAGACTTTGTGGTGTTCTTGGTTAATTATGTTGAAATAGTTCATTAAAGTTCTTGTAGATGAACATATATTTTGGATTGAATCAATGAGTTTAGGCGTCATTGAGACTTTTGAGCTTATACCTATATTGTGGAAATGTGATTTTAAGTAACAGGAACTAACTCCCTGACCCTCCGAGTACGGGTGTTACAGTTGGTATTAGAGTCCAGATTTTAGATTTTGCAGACTTTAACAATGAGATTGATGAAATTCATAGACACTACAACAAATACCTCTTTTTCCCACGAAGGATTGTGGTGGCAAGAATCCTCAATTTCATGGAAAAAACTATTTTCCAACAATTTTAGTCATGCGATACTCGTGGAATAAAATTGGTGATACAAAATATTTTTCTCCATGAAAAGTCTAACTCGTGGGAAATGTTGGCATTTCCGACAAGATTAGTTGTATGAAAAAAAATTATTTCACCATGGGAAATATAATAGCTTTTGGTAGTAAATTGCGGGAAAAAGTATTTCTACAGAACTGATTCGTGGCAAATGATATTTCCAGCAAAATATTTCATCGAAAATACTTATTTACGAAGAAATCTAATTGCAGGAAATAATCACTTTTGGCAAAAAAAATATTTTCTGCAAGATACTATTCGCGGAAAATGTTTAAAGATTTTAGGAAAAAAAATTGTAAAAACAAGAAAATGATATTGAGAACAAACAAAATTGAAAGAAATGGTCTAATAAAAGTTAAAAAAATAGATATGAACCCTGGAGATTCAAATTCACACTTATAAAAATTTCAAAAAAATATATTAAATTGTGCTAACATGTTCTAAAGAAAAACTTCTACATGAGAACCCAATAGAGAGCAATCTAATCAATCGATCAGGGCTCATTAAAATAAAACTTCAGATAAGCAATTGTTGATGAGTGCTCCCAATAGAGAGCAAATGCTCAGAAGATATTTTCCAAAACATAACAAAAACATTAACAACAACATCAAATTCAATAAAAAGCTTGCAGTCAGAGATTACCTCATTACTATATACACATTATTGTCATGGTCTTCATACGCATCATATAATTGTTGGAGATTGTTATGCCCATCAACGCTCTCAATATTTTCACCTCCCTTCTGACATCCTCAATGACAATGACACTGTTCATCTAACAAAAACAATTTATTTAAAAAAAAAAAAAAAAGCAAATAAGACACAGTAACAAAATAAAAAAGAAAGCACAACTTACAGTGCTATAAACTAACATAAACACTTCCACCAAAGATAAAAATAGAAACTTTCGATGAAGGACAAACAAAAAATACAGATAACAGCCTTTTGTAAAACAATGACTAGAAACGGTTTACTATTAGCAAGTGTAAAATTTTTAGGAAAATGTTCGAGATCGTTATTAAAGTGGGTAGAATGGATGATATCTTCACTGTATAAAATCATGATGACAAACACTTTAATCTCCAACATCGATTTTGATCTTTTTAATGTAAGTAATCACAAATTTTATCAATTCGTGGACCAAGTATACAGGTTAATCCCCCACATGGATCACCCGTATGACAAGAACCTCGTAGCGTAGGTTATTAAATGTTCATCTCTTTTGCTGGACCAAGTATTCTGGTTCGGTGGTAATTTAAACAAGCAGCCATATCTCCAATCAAATTTCATGTATATGCATGTCTTTATTTCCAGCATCAATAAATAATAAATTCCAATAAACACGAAGACGCTAATTAGAAAAAATAATGCTTGAATATAACAATAGTTGCAATGACCCTGAAGCAAAATGACAAAAACCATTACACTACAACACAATTTGTCTTCTGTGACAGAAGAAACCGTCACCAAAAATAACAAAAACGTCACTAAAGATAATAGGTGACAGTTTGAAACCATCACCATTACCGTCACCTAATGTGTGTCACATAAAACAATTGGTGACGGTTTACTGTTGAACCGTCACGAAAAATACTTTTAGTGACCGTTGGAGGTGTTTCATTTGGTATAACGTTTGAACGTTCTATTTTTTGTGACGGTTGAGATCTGTCACATAATGTAACATTTGGACGTCCAACTAAATGTTCGAACGTCAACCCGACCGATTGGTGTTCGAATGACAGATGTTGACATTCGTTGAATATAGTTCAAACGTATCATATTAAAGTTTGAACGTTTACACGTCTGAATGCTAATTGTGATAAACGTTCAAATTTTCGTTTGAACGTTTACTGACCAATGTTCAAACGTAACGGGTTTAACGTTTCGACGTTATTTCGAATGTTAACGAAGAAGCGTTCGAACGCAAGTGGTATGTTCGGAGGTTTGTTCGAACATTAATATTTTAATCATTCGAACATTTTGTTCGTTTGAGGCTGAGTACGTTCTAACGTTGAGTTCTACGTTCAAATGTTATTATATAATTTTGTGAATTCACGTTCGAACGTTGGTACAAATGAGAACCAATGTTTGAACGTTTTTAATTTATATTCGAATATACAAATTAGAAATACTAATTTCATAAAATTAGAAAATATACCAATTGTATCATATTACACATAATCAATTGACAACTAACATTGTCTTATAAAATTTCAAAATTAGATATTAAAATTAGTTATATACACTGATAAAGTTGATAAAATTTATTTCCTCTTCTTTTCTCATCCATAGAGATTCTGTTGCAACGGCATAATATGCTCCATTTGCACCATCATCTCCTGCTGTAGTTGCTCTTGGACCTCACTACGTATTCTTTCCTCATGATCTCTCTGTTGGTCCTGCAAACGCGTCTCTAAATGAGATTGTCACTCTAAGAGAGATTCTAACTCTTGCTTTCTCGACCTCATATACTCGTTCTCGAGCCGTGCAGCTTCTCAATTTTTGGTAAGATTATTAATTTGTGAAGTCAATGAGGTTGAGGAGGATGAACTTCTTTATACATATAAATATATAATTATATTTTACAAATTGTGTATAGATATATATTACAATTTTTTAGACTTGTTTACAAATTATGCACTATAAAAATCACATCATTTTTAAATTAGAGTCATTTAATTTAAATTTACAATTAACATTTGAACTTTACTTACTAACATTCAAACGTTGATGCCAAAACATTTCACGTTTGCACGTAGGTAGCCACAATGTTCGAATGTATATGTGGCGTTCGAACATAAATTTGCTCTATGTTCGAACGTTAAAAAAAGCTCAGCTGTCATTAGTGACGGTTTCCAAAAACCAACACAAAAAATACTTTTTAGTGACGGTTTGGGGTCTGTCACAATTGCAGTGTTAAGAATCCAACAATCACTAGGTCAAGAAACGCAAGACTACTAGCCAATCACAAGAATCCCATTATTATAAAAATCTCTAATTCAATACAATCAATAAATGAGAGAAAATGAAAACATAATATCGGACAACAACATAACAAGTAATAAATGAAAACAATACTCTCAATGTAAAAGAAATGACAATCATTAAAACACTAGGGGAATTTATGTTTTGTATAATAAGTTAGTAATCTTACTCAAGAAAAGCTATAAGTGTGATACCATGCTTTAGACTGTAATGATCCTAGTTCAAGGTTCAACTAAATCAGTATCGACATTTAATTTAGCATCACAACAATTATCTAAGAGTGAAACCCTCATTAGAGCTTGCATAGAGTCATCATCTGGCTGGGCAATAACCAGCAAGAAATTTTCTTCTGAAAAGCTCCACCTGTATTCAAATTATACACAACCACTATTAAACCGATAAGGCTTATTAACCAATTAAACTAAAAAAAAAATCAACATTGTGTAAATTACTCACCAGCATTCAAGAATGAGTTCCAAAAAGGTGAGCTTGACATGCATAGACATGTTACGCATACCAAAACTAGAGAACAAATGATCAATAACCATGCCATCTAGCATGCATGTATATGAATCTGTAGCAATCAAATAACAATAGTTAATCCACTACAATTTGAAGTTCAAAACAAACCATGACTATCTCGAGCATTTCAACAAACATATAAAATACAGAAAATGCACTATGAATGTCTCGGGCAATGAGAGGTAGTGTACGCGTGTGTGTATTGTTGGGCCAAAGGGCCAAAGAGAAAGACATTGAGGATGAACTGAGAGGGAGGTGGTTGTATGGCCAGTTGAGGTGCTGGAGCTGGCTGGGGGTCACTACAATGTCTCATTGAGAGGGACGTGGCTGAGGAGGGTGTCCTCAGTAGGCAGAGACCCTCTATCACTCTCAGGTCGAGACCCTCCACACACAACGACAAAATCGAGAGAGCTAATTAGGGAAAAAGTGAGAGAGAGAGAGAGAGAGAGACATATAAGAAGAAGAAGAAGAAAAGAGACAGAGGATTGCTCATTGGCTTACCTCAGTGACGACAACACAACAACAGACACCTTGAGAGAATTGAGAGGGAGTATTGGGCTGGGGAAGAAAGAAATAACGGGAAAAAGTGAGTTTTAATTTTAAAACTATTTGCAGCAATTCATTATCGCCGCAAAAGCTAATAAGTTGTTCGCGGCGAAAGTGATTTGGTGTCTTATCTGGCAGAACTATTTGCAGCAACAAACATGACAAAAAGTCATTTTCCCACAAAGTTTTGCTCACTGGACGTGATCTCACTGCAAAAGACTTGTTCTTTTTCCATGGGCAGTTTTTATATCATCAGCTAAGTTTTTGCCACGATAGTAGATCTTGGAAAAAAATGTGGAAAAAGACCAAATTTCTTGTAGTGAGTTTTGGATTCTACAGACTTGAATTAGAGTTTAAGATACTTTTTGTCGAAAAGTTTGATCAAATGCTTAGGTTTTAGATTTTGTAGGCTTTATGGATCGTGTTTTGGAATTTTGAGGTTTTAGGTGGTGACATTTAATGTTTTAGATTCTAAGGAGTTTAAGAAAATGATTTTGACGATATTTAAAGTTTAGACTTTGAAGATGTGCACAAGCTCGATCGAATGCTAGGGTTTAGATCCTACAGACTTCAGTATAGAGTTGGTCAAATTTGAGGTTGTAGATTCTAAAACCTTTAAGGAATGATTCTTATGAAATTTGAGGTGATTGATTTTGTAGATTTTAAGATGCGAGTTTGATCAAATTTTAGGTTATAGGTTCTGCAAGACTATAGTTTGATCAAATTTAAGGTTATGGACTCTGCAGGCTTTTGGGCAAATGATTATTATCGAATTTAATGTTATAGTTTATGCACATTCTAAGAAATGATGCTTATCTTATTTAAAGGATGATTGATTATGCAAATTTTAGGATGTTGTTCTTATAAGCTAGGCTATGGGTTTTCTAGATTCAACGATACGATTTTGTCAGATCTAAAGATATAGGTATAACAAACTTTTGGAAATGATATCTTGTTTTTTACAGTATAGGAGGTGATCAAGCTAAGTTGCGAATGTGTTTGCGTAGATTAGTTGATACTAAAGTAAACTTCTGTTAGGATCTTGATACACGCTAATGGTCGTCGAGGTTGATTTGGTTACCACTAGAGTAAATGCTAGTGGGAGATGGAGTGATGAGCATTTTAAGTCTATGTTGTCAAGATGAAAAGTTATCGGTTGGTGTTGTTTTTTATCTTTTGAGCCTGTTGTTTATTTAGGCGGGATGTGTGGACTCCCAATAGATAGGGACGTCTCGCATAAAGTTTCGGGATTGAGGATGACTTCATCTTAAAGCCGATCCTTAGTATCTACGTCGACATTTGCAGGAGCTGAGGCAACCAATTTTTACTTTCATCGCCACAAATGCTTTAATCATCACTACCCTTGGGATTCGCTCATATTGATGTTGACCGACTCTTCCCTACCATTCAAACCTCCTTATGCTCATATTTGTGACACTTCTTGACAAAGGTCCTCCATAAATTCTTTATTAAGTGGTCCATATGGGCCTAACTTATTATTAAGTTATGGTCCAATTCTTTTAGAAGTTTCTAACTCACTTAAAAAATAAAATCTAGTTGGGAATTTGATACGATGGAAAATCATCATTTTTTTGTAAACGTTTTGTTATGTAACACTGGTCCTTCCTTATGACGTAAGTAAGTTTCGAGAACAGAAATTATGTAACACTCTGCCTTCTCTCTAGCGATTGCGAGTCTCATTATACATGCCGAATCTCGATGGCATGTTTTTAAAGATATTATGTGATTTCTAAAGTACGCCCAATGTTTTAAATTCACTGAAAATATTTATATAGGGTATTTTTAGTATTATTAAACTAATCTTGATTTTAAATAAGACAATTATAATATTTTTGAAAAGCTTCAAAAAATTATAATTGTCAGAAATCATTTTAATATCAATTATTAAAATGATTTCAGTTATTTAAAATATTATGAGATTTGAATTATGTTGAAAACTCTAATTAATTAAATGGTTTTATTCTTTTAAAAATATTAAATAAGACTTCATCATTTTATTAATGATGAAGGAATATTATTTTATAAACTAAAGTTTAGTTTAAATAATATTCTACCTTAATTACTCTCTGTGCTTTTAATTAAGTTAATGTTTACACATTTTCAAATCAGTATTTTAATCCTCCACCGTTAAATCGTTTTGAAGATCCCAAAATAAAGGATTAGGATTAAAACCCAGACCCCCTCTCTTTCTTCATCATTTTTCCCTTCCCTCTCTCTTTCCTCCCTCTCCCCATGAGCCTGACAGAAACCCCTTCCCTCTCACCCAATTCTCTTCTCCTCCAGCCTAGCGTCGCTGCACGACATCCAGCCTCACCGCCACAAACCAGCATCTTCTCCTCATGCCTGCGAGCATCTTCCCACCACCGGTGAACCCCCACGCAACCCTCTCTCTCCTCCTACGGTAGCCCTAACCGAAATGGGTTTCAACCATTATCTTCTCCTTGCGCCGCCATATGCAGCCACCCACGACCACCGAACACCACCATGAGCTCCCCCTGACCCTCCACCTCACCACCATAGCTCTACCAACAACCTCCTGAGCTCATCCATGGCTAACCACGACCAGCCAAGCTCCCCCTCTATTTTCCATGCCTTGAGACCCACGGCCTAAACTCCACCACGAGTCATCGTGTCTCTGACGTGTGCCACCTCAGCGCCACCTCAAAAGCACCACCCCAAGACCACGACGCAAGCCTCCTATGTATAGTTCCACACCCGTAGCCATCTTTAAGGACCCAAATAGCCACTATACGTGGGTTAGCTGCCACGTACTACCCTTCAGTCGTCATCAACCGTGACGGTCAGCGAACAACGCACGGGTCAATCCCGACGATGGTATAACCCTCTATCCCTCGTTATTTATGTTACTTGGTTGGTTAGGTTGTGGACTGTGCTGTTAGTAATTATGATGTGCCATGTAGTGAAGTGTTGGGCGTATCTGAGTTGTATGATGTGTAATGTTGTGGGCTGTACTGTGAAGTATGGTTGTGAAGTATGTGTTGTAGTGATGATATGGCGTCGTTTGGATTAGGAAGAGAGTACACATAAAATGTACTCTTGTGGAAGGGGAAGAGTACACGTAGAGTGTACTCTGTGAAGGAAGTACACATGTGGTGGAGTGATGCACCATATAGCGGGTATGCCGTAGTGGTGATGGGTCGTAACGTGTATGGAGAGAGTACAAGTGGAGCGTACTCCATGAGATGAAGCGACACACCGGGTGGCGTGCCACATAGATAGGGGTGGTTGTGTGGTTAATGGGCATAGAGCGTAGTGAGTAGTGTCAAAAACTGTGGAACAGTGTCTCGAAATAGCTGTGATATGGCCTATAGTCTGAGGTGACAAGTGTCACCGTGATTGAATTATGACTAGGAGTATCCGTGATGTGGTAGAACAAGTGTAAGAGTGCGCAGTGGAAACATGACTAGGGAAAGTCACGAAGTGACATGGTAACTAGCAGTTGTGCTTGTCATGGGTGAGGAGTTAGTGTAGGAATGGCGTAGCAGGAACGTGACGAGATGTCACAGTGTGACAGGAGTACGTGAGGGACTGTACTCACAATGAGTTAGGTATTGGCGTAGAAATAACGTAGCAAAATGTCAGGTGACGTGACACGGTCACGGTGTAGCTTGGGAGTAGTCTAGAGCTATATGAAGTAATGAAATGCGTAATGCGTAGGTCGATATCGGAGTATGGCGCTTGTCCTTATGAGCACGTGATCAACGTGTGATATGTTGGTCTTAGGCGATGAAGGGGTAAGGTACATGTGTATTCTGGTGAGACACATGTGTTGGACGGATTCGCCATATGTAATGGGTAATTTGTCCTAAGTGCAGACACACAGTGCTTAAACCTTAGAGTCGGCTTAGAGCCGTGTGGCGTGTATGGATGGGAATGAGGATTTAGTGTGAGCTCAGATGCATGAAGTGACGAGTGTATTGTTTAGGACTGGGATGCGTGACTCCATCAGTCGGAATTATGCATCAGAATGTGGTCAATAGGAAGTGCAAGATGAAGGTTTTAGTGTCTTAATCCTAAGGTGAATCATGGGTTCACTTTACTGGATGGGCACTCTAGGCAAGACCTTGAGTTTGGAAGATGTAGTGACCGTAAGTGGATCCCGAAGGTTTTAACATAGTAAAAGGCACGTAAGAGCATGAGATAGAAGGAGAGTGTTCCAAGTGAATTGTAGTTTATGTCTTCTATGTGTAGTTGCTTATGCATTAGATAAAGAATGACGTCAAGGTTATGTGTATGCATGTAGGTTGCCATCTGACAGGCACATGAATGGACTGCATGATATGAAAGTGGCATAAAGTCCAGGTAAGTATTACGTTCATACTCTTCTAGAGTTTTCTAAAATACACGAAACGAAAATGAAAAATGAAATGCTTTTACTTTAGAATGCCTTACCACACGAGACAAAAGATGTTTTATGAAAAACATGAAGTATAAGTGTTCAAAGGTATACGTATGTACGATCCTTCTTGGCAGTCCCATTTTATGCACCCAAAAGTATTAATTGTACACATGTGAATGGATGACTATACGCTATATCTATAGTTTGTATTTGTAACACCCCGCTCATTCCTTCTTACGTACGCTCCTTCTTTCTTACGTAAGCAAATTTCGATGATGGAAATTATGTAACAATCTGCCCCGTCTCTCTAGCGATTGTGAGTCTCATTATGCGTGCCGAACCCCGATTGCGTGTTTTCAAAAATACTATGTGATTTATAAAGTACACCCAGTGTTTTAAATGCACAAAAAATATTTATATTGAGTATTTCCAGTGTTATTGAACTAAACTTGATTTTAAATAAGACAATTATAATATTTTTGAAGAGCTCCAAAAATATTACAATTGTTGAAAAGCATTTTAATATCATTTATTAAAATGATTTTAGTTATTTAAAATATTATGAAATTTAAATTATGTTGAAAGTTTTAATTAATTAAATGGTTTATTCTTTTAAAGATATTAAATAAGACTTCATCATTTTATTATTGATAAAGGAATATTATTTTATAAACTAAAGTTTAGTTTAAATAATATTCTACCGTAATTCCTCTCAATGCTTTTAATTAAGTTAATGTTTACACATTTTCAAATCAGTGTTTTAATCCTCCACCGTTATATCGTTTTGAAGATCTCAAGATAAAATGATTAGGATTAAAACCCAGACCCTCTCTCTTTCTCCCTTACTTTTCCCTCCTCTCTCTCTCTCCTCCCTCTCCCCCAGCGTGCATCGTAAGTCTTTTCCCCTTCTCACCCGATTCTTCCATAGCCGAGCCAGGCGCCGCCGTGCACCGCCTGGCCTCACTACCACCACCACCAGCGTCCTCCCCCGTCGGTGAGCCACCACCTCGCAGCCATTCTCCCCCACGCACACACGCAGCCTCTCACGCGCGGTTTGACCGTGCGCAGCTCTTTGCACTGCAGTACAAGGCCACCCACGACCACTGGACACCACCACGAGCTCCCCATTCCCTTCCTCTTCCTCTTCCCCTTGACCCGAGGCCCATAGCCTCCCTCACACGCACGGGCACTTTCCCTCACACGCACAGGTTTATCACCCTTGCGCCGCCGTGCGTGGCTACCCAGGCCGTCGCACCACCATCGGAGCTTCCTCTGGCCACCATCAACCTACCCCAACCACCTATAGCCTCGATCTATCCCACACGAATGCCCCCTCTCTCTCACACTCTCACGGACTCTCCCTGCACCCGTTGGCTTCGATCCGCCACCGTAGGCCGCCATGCTGCCTCTACCTCACCATTATAGCTCTACCAGCAACCCCCTTAAGAGCATTGGCAATGGACTAGCCAAATGTCAATGCAAGTCTAAACTTTAGCTAGATGTGAGAAAAAGCCTCCACATTGGACTAGCCAATGGTCCAAAGCTTAAGACTTGATGAATAGTAAATCTTAAGTCCTCTCCAAACGTGGCTAGCTACTATTCACAATGGAAAGCAATATTTAATTATTTCATCACTTCCCTCTCTCTCTTTGAATGGTAAAACATGCATGGCATGCATATTATTTCTATTGATTGATAGAGTAGACACATTATTTCTACAAAACATGAAGATCTAAGAAATATATAAATTATATTTGTAAAAAAAAAAATAAATAAAAAAAATAAATAAAAAATATTATATTATATTATTATTTTAACTTTATATTGGCTAGTCCAATGTGGACTCACCTAGTCAAAAGTTGATATTATAACCAAAAGTTAAAATTCTAGCCAAACTTTAGACTTGGCAATGGCTAGACCATTGCCAATGCTCTAAGCCCCTCCAAGGCCAGCCAAGCCTTCCCCTTCCATTTCCATGCCTTGAGGCACGCGGGTTTCCCTTGGAAACCCACGGCTCCGCCGTGCTCCACCACCCCAGCAGCCATGAAACCACCCTGCCTCCCTTGACCTTTCCTAGCCTAACCCTAAGCCCAAACCACCACTTTATGTGGTGGACAGCCACCATACATGGTGGATAGCCACCATACACGGTTTAGCCACGTACGACTCTTCCGACGTCATCAACCGTGACAGTCAACGAACAACACATGAGTTGACCCCGACGATGGTATAACCCTATCTCCCTTGTTATTTATGTTATCTATTAGTTAGTTGGTTGGTTAGGTTGTGGACTGTGCTGTTAGTATTGTGGAGTTCATTATATTATGATGTGCTGTGTAATGAAGTGTTGGGCATTCTGTGTGGTGAAGTGTCGGGCGTAGTTGGAAAGTGTGTTGTGTAGTGTTGTGGACTGTGATGTAATGGTGGCGTGGCGTTGTGTGGATTGGAAAGAGAGTGTGTACTCTCGTGGCGTAGTGTGAGATAAGGAGAGTATATGAAAAATATACCCTCCTGGCATATTATAGAATGGGAAGAGTACACGCGGGGTGTACTATGTATGGCGTAGCGTGTATTAAGGGAGTACATGTGAAGTGTACTCCATGTGATGGAGTGATGCACCATATGATGGGTATGCCGTAGTGGTGATGTAGCGTAGTGTGTGTGAAGGGAGTACACGTGGAGTGTACTCCATGAGGTGCTGCGACACATCGTGTGGCCTGTCCCAGAGATAAGGATAGTTGTGTGGTTGATAGGCATAGAGCTTAGTGAGTAGTGTCGAGAACTGTGGAACAGTATCCCGAAGTAGCTGTGATGTGGCCTATAGTCTGAGGTGACATGTGTCACCGTGATTGACTTAAGGCTGAAAGTATGTGTGAAGTGGCAGAAAAAGTGTAAGAGTGTGCATCGGAAGCATGACTGGGGAATGTCATGAAGTGACATGGTTACTGGCAGTCGTGCTTGTGATTTGTGAGGAGTTACTGTAAGAATGGCGTAACAGGAACGTGACGAGATGTCATGCTATGACAGGATATGTGAGGGACCATACTCATGATGAGTTAAGAGTTCGCGTAACTTGAGAGTAGTCTCGAGCTATAAGACGTGATGTAAGGCGTAGTTGTGAACGGAGTCACGATAGTAAAAAATGGACGGGTAGCATGAAGAGTCATGCTAGCCGGGTTAAGAGAAGGTTGGTATCGAAGTTTGGCGTTGTCCCTACGAGCATGTGATCAACGTGTTATGTGTTGATCTTAGGTGATGAAGGGGTAAGGTACATGTGTAGTCTGGTGAGACACATGTGCCGGACGGATTCACCATATGTGATGGGTAATCTGTCCTAAGCATGGTTACACGGTGCTTAAACCTCAGAGTTGGCTTAGAGCCATGTGGCGTGTATGGATGGGAATGGGGATTTAGTGTAAGCTAAGGTGCATGGACGCAGTGACGCGTGTATTGTCTAGGATTAGGATGCATGGATTCCATCAGTCAGAGTCATGCATCGAAATGTGGTCAACAGGAAGAGTAAGACGAAGGTCTTAGTGTCTTAATGCTAAGGTGAATCGTGGATGAGCACTCAAGACAATACCTTGAGTTTGGAGGATGTAGTGACCGTAAGTAGATTCTGAAGGTTTTAGCATAATAAAGGGCACGTAAGAGCACGAGATAGAAGGAGAGTGGTCCAAGTGAAATGTAGCTCTATTCTAGTTTAAGTTGCTCATGCATTAGATAGAAAATAACGTCAAGATTATGTGTATGCATGTAGGTTGTCATCTGACACGAACATAAATGGACTGCATGATATGAAAGTAGCATGGAGTCTAGGTAAGTATTACATTCATACTCTTCTAGAGTTTTCTAAAACACAAGAAATGAAAACAAAATGTGTTTTCCTTTCGAAACGACATGAAATATGTTTTACGAAAAACATGTTAAGTATAAGTGTTCAAAGGTATACGTATGTACGACCCCTCCTTGGTAGCCCTTTTTTATGCACCCAAAAGTATTAATTGTACGCATGTGAATGGATGACTCTACACAGTATCTATTGTATGTATTTTCTAAGAAAAGAAAAGAAATGTCAAGGCTTGTGCCTCGAGCTTTAACTGATGCTTTGAACGACGCGAAGAAAGTATTAAAAGGGTCTCTATGAACTGATGTTTTATGGATGCCATGAAAGAAGATGTTTAAGCCCATGCTTTTAAATGATGCTTTTCCACGAATGAACTGCTAAAAGAAAAGGACTGAAAAGGAAACGACTGAACTAAATGGAAGGACTGAACTAAAAGAAAGGACTGAACGTTTAATGTATGAAAATACGTAATGGCTATATGAAGGGTACCAATGAATGGGCATATTGCAATGCTGGGTAAGTAGCACTGGTAGTGCACCCAGTGCTACCCCCTGACTGAAAAGGGATTCGCAACCCGTGGCCATGGGCAGAGTCCGGGTCTAAAGGAAGACCGCTAACCCCAACACACGGGGCGTAATAGTGTGTACCGGCCAATGAAAGTGATAAAAAGAATGTATGAATGCATCAAACTTTTGAAGAAATGAAGGCACTGACGGGAGATATGTTTTACAAAGAGAAAATCCATTTTTAAAGAAAAATCACGTCCAGTGATATTTTCAAATGAACGCACGCATGCATGCACGTATAGTATGTATGGTATGATGAATGCATGAATGAAAACCTATGTCATTATATTTTAACTGTATGAAGTAATGCTTACGAGTCATTGACTCATTTTAGTTTTTATATATGCCCCTTCCCTCCACAGGAACTGAATGAGCAGTACGCGTCAGGACGGACAAGGCTCATGGGGAAGAGCACGGAAGTCGAGGCATGAGAGTTTAATTGCATGATTGGCCTTTTATTTTATTGTAAGATTAATATTTTTCGCTGTAAACCTATTTTATTCTCAAAGCACATTTATTTTATAATGTAGTATCTTGCACCCTTGATATGGAAGTAAAAAATTTTAAATCGAATGGTAATTCTCATCGTCTTTTCTAAAATCATTTTATAAAAGGTCCTACCACAAGGATGGGCATTAAAGTATTTTCCACGAAAAGAAATGTTGAGGCTAATGCCTGATGCTTTAACTGATGCTTTGAACGACGCAAAAAAGTATGGTGTTTTAAAAGGTCCCTATGAACTGATATTTTATGGATGCCATGAATCAATGTTTTATGGATGCCATGAAATACGATGTTTAAGCCCACGCTTTTAAATGACGTTTTCCATGAATGAACTGTTAAATGAAGGATAGAGCTGAAATGAACTGAAAAGAAAGGACTAAAAGGACTTAACTGAAAGAAATGACTGAACGTTTAATGTATGAAAATACGTAATAGCCATATGAATGAATGAAAGGGGTACCAAAGGACTAGGCAGATTGCAATGAGAGGTAAGTAGTACTGATAGTGCACCCAATGCTGCCCCCTGACTGAAAAGAGATTCTCAACCTGTAGCCATGAGCGAAGTCCTGGTCCAAAAGAAGATCGCTAAACCGACACACGGGGCGCAACAGTGTCTACTGGCCAATGAAAGTGATAACAAAGAATGTATGAATATATGAATGCATGAATGCATCGAACTCTTTAAGAAATGAAGGCACTGATGGGAGACACGTTTACATAAAGAAAGCCCCCTTTTAAAGAAAAATCCCGTCCAGTGATGTTTTCAAGCGAACGCATGTATGCATGTACGTATACAGTATGTATGGAATGATGAATGCATGAATGAAAACCTATGTTATTATATTTTAACTATATGAAGTAATGCTTACGAGTCATCGACTCATTTTAGTTTTTATGTATGCCCCTCCCCCAACAGAAACTGAATGAACAGTACGCGTCAGGACGGACACGGCCCATGAGGAAGAGCGCAGAAGTCTAGGCATGAGAGTTTAATTGTATGAGAGGCCTTTTTATCTTAAGACTAATGTTTTTCGTTGTAAAGCTCTTCTATTCTCAAAGTACATTTTATTTTATAATGTAGAGTCTTGCACCCTGGGTATGGTAGTAAAAAGTTTTAAAACAAATGGTAATTCCTGTCGTTCTTTCTATAGTCATTTTTTAAAAAATCACACCACAAGGACGGGCGTTACAGAGTTGGACTTTGTGGGAAAAAAACTGATTTGCCTAAGTACTTTATTTATTTATTTATTAGTTTTGGTATACCAACCTCTGTTCAACTTAATGAAATCTTTTTGGTGACTCAGTTAGTGTTTTGACCGGAATATTTTGTAGTTGTTTCGATAAATTTTTAGAATTTTTCTTTCCTTGTGTGTTCTGTAAAAAAGAAAAAAGGACCAGCCTTGAAGCCAACAATTTCGTTGAAACCTCCCCATTTCCATTTCAAATCAATTTCTTTACGAGTCACTTGGCAGAGCAGACTTTGGCGATCAAATGTGACTTCATTCACTATATCATTTTTCTCTCACCGATAGGAAGTGTACGGGTAAGTCTTGACTTTCATCACTTCGTGTTTAACTTCTGACCACTTCGTTTTGACTACTCAACATTATCCCCCACAGGGGCTTGGCTTGGTATATGGGGTTTCTGCGTTCTTGGATTCGTACAAAGGAGAATGATAGAAATGATATCATAGGTAGAGCTTTTAGATCACTCATTTTAGCGTCAAGCTTTACCCATTGATACGGGGATGTTTGTTTTATGCAGTTTGATGTGCTTAGGTCGATTGGTACTAGTATGTTGTCATCGGTCATAGATGTATTTTCAAGGTGTATTCATTTTGACTAAGTATCAAAGAGAATCTAGGAATATGTGTGAAAGTTCATGGTTTTGAGAGACGAGTCCATCTTTCTAGTAAAGTGCTGTAAGAGTTTTCCAGTAGGTGTTGAGATGGATTAGACATTGATACATTTATAAGATCGAAGCATTAGGCTTACTGTTGAAATTATCAGTGCACGCATTTCTCTCTCTCTATGTTTACCCCTTGCCCTAAGATTTACTTGTTCCTCAATTATACACCCAGTACGTCAAGGCATGTGTGTGTAGATTCTATTGCTGGAGCCATTGTCTCTGTTCCACACTGTCGTTGTTACCACGTCGATAAGCCCTATTGCCTTGGTCTGTATCTCTACCTCTGTTATTTCTATCTATCACACTATGCCTTCTCTCTAACACCTCAAGCACACACTCCCTCTTTGTTTTGAACTGCGACGGACCAAGGGCCATCAGAGACATCCTTTCACCGCCAAGCTACGTCTCGGTTGATTCACCCAGTTCGATAATGGTCCATTATGTCATACAGTACCCACTATTTAAATTCAGTTTTAATGTCACTGGCTTGTATAACAGGGTTTTGAAATCATTTTTAGACGACGTTTTCCCACATCGATTTCATCGTATCAACCACGAAAATTGGGTAAGATAATATAAGTATTGATATCGTATCTGTACATTGGTACCTATTGGGAGGTTGCACTATCTCTGTTTGCATGTTGGAAATTGAAGAGTCGTGACTTCTTGGTTGGTCGAAATGTGGACAATCTCTAGTTTTTGGTGTTGTGGTTGGAGGAGACTTGATAATGTAGTTGTTCAGGGTTGACATGTGGTTGTTTGGGGATGATGTGTGGTTGTTTCGGGTTGATGTTTGGCTGTTTGGACTGTTTGATTTCTTAATATATGATTTATGGGCTGTGTGGTTGTTTGACGTATCAAGAGTGAGTAAGTTGGCTTGACAGTGTGGTTGTTTCACTTAACTCGTGTGTGATGATCAGTTAAGTGAATTTGAGGAGGTTGGGCTAAATATTGATGTAATGAGCTTGTGGTAAATGGTTAAGCAAATACACGAAGGATGGGCTAAGTTTGAGGAAGTAGTGAACTTCTGTGAATGTTGTGATGCAATTGTGCATACTGAATAAGTAGTTCGGGTTATGGATTTTCGTTAGTAACTTAGTTTTGTGCTTGTTGTGGTTGTTAACACTTAAGTAAATGTTTTCTAGTTTAGGTGGTGATACTCTTAGAGGTCAGGCCCAAGGTGTAGATAATACACTGTAAGAGTCAGGTAAGCGGTGCTCCTATGCTACACTTTGCCTAAACGAACTAAGGTTGATTTAAAAAAAAAAAATTTGCATGTTTTGTTATGAAACATTTGAAAACAACCTTGGTCGTTTTTCTACATAACTCACTGTATCTGAATAAAAAAAAAAAGAAAATATTTCTCTAGCATGACTGGTATAGACATGAGCATTTTTGGTATCTATTTCTCAAATAAAAAGAGCGAATATGAAGTCTAAAATATTATTATCTAATTATATGATGTTTGTTTGTTCAGTACTCTATTACGATATGATATATATTTTTTATATCATGTTACGATATCATATTGAATTTGAAAATCTTGAAGCATAAGATTCTGTTCTGCTCCAATTCTTGGCTCTGCCACGGGATATAATAGTGGTCCCTGGTCCCACTACGGGACATAATAATGGCTCTAACCCTGCTATTGGACATAATAGTGGCCTATACCCCTACCACATGATAAAATAGGGGCCTCCGGCCTTGTCACATGATATAATAATGGCCTCTAGCCCCTCCATGGGATATAATAGTGTGCTTTCTGTACTAAGTACAATCATTTTAGTGATAAAGTGGTTTATGTTCTACTTGACTATCCGCAGAATGTACAACCCTACCACGAACATGGCTTCTGTTTTGAGTGTATTACCTTGGTGATGAAATAGTGTTATGTTCTGCTCGGCTAACCGTAGACATGCACAACCTTGCCACAGGTGTAATCATGGCCTCTGCTTCTGTTTCCGATAATGCTTTAGTTATGCTTGTGCATATGGTCTTTTGTGTATTATTATTGTAATGAAAAGTTTTTGAAAATACCACGGCCATATTTTGAGAATAGTCTATTTCTGCATTCTTTAACTAGCTCATATTTACACACTAGTATAGGCTCACTCCTTACTGAGTTGTGGATAACTCACCCAATTATATCCATTATTTTTCAGATGATTTGGATGTTTCAGTTGGGGATCAAGAGTAGAAAACATGGACGAGATTAGTTGAGCGTAGTGGCACTTAAAATTTACAAAATCTATAAGGGAATTTTATTCAGGAAACTAGTCATTTTCTTTTGAGTGTTATTTTGGGATATTGATGTTGTTATTGAGACTTTGTGGTGTTCTTGGTTAATTATATTGGAATAGTTCATTAATGTTTTTGTAGAGGAATGTATCATTGAGACTTTGAAGTTTATACTTGTATTCTGGAAATGTGATTTTAACTAACACGAACTAACTCCCCGACCCTCCGCGTATGGGGTGTTATAGTTTAAATTTGAGCCACTAGAGGTGAACCCTGTAGCAAGACAATTATGGAATGAGCATATAATATATCTATGTAACATACTTATGTAATTCTAACAATCTATGACATAAACAAACAAACGAATACAAACAGTTTTTTACAAATCGCTTGTATGAGACTTGTCTATTTGAAGCTTTGACCTAGCATTACTCTTCTGATTAACATGTTTTTTTCATCATTGGCCCACGGCTTGCAGCCGTGAATGTTTAAAAATAGATGTAACTTTGTAAAGTGGATATATATACACAATTGTAAGTATATATTATAAATTTTCAATATTATACCTACAAAGGTTATGGAAAAAGAGAAAAAATAATCCTTTTAAAAATAATCTTGATTAAACGAGAACCACAAAACATCAACTAGCCCTTGGAATAGTTTGTTTACAGAGTGTAGAGAGCCATCGATGGTTGTGGCTTAGTAATTGTCTTTGGGTTACTCCTATGAGATTTGGCATGTATCAAGTCTTGGATGCAAATCTAAATATGACTTCACTTTAAAGTATTAGTATTAGCCGCTTAACGATTTATTGATCCAAATGGAGTTTGGGCCTATGTTATGACTCAAACCCGAGAAGAGAGAGCGCATACGACTTCCCATTGTCTAGGCTCCTTTTATCCAATTTCTAGCAGGTCTGACACTAATATGGTCATGCCAAAGTAAGGAAGCCACCTCCAAAAACAATAAGCACAACCTGAAAGTCATGCTAATATGCACTGTTCTTTAGAGTATTTCACAATGGCGAGCAGCAGCCACTACAAGCAAAGATCTAACAGAGGTAAGTTGTGCAACATAAGCAAAGTTTTCTTAATAGTCAATACCGTATTCTTGGGTGAAACCCTTGGTCACAAGGTGTTCCTTGAAGCCCTCAATTGGTCCATCTTCTCGAGTCTTGGTTTTATATATCCATCTACATCCAACTACTGCTTTGCTCGGAAGCAAGTCTATTAGGTTCCAAGTGTATGTTATGGTAAGGGTATCTAACTCATTAGACATATATTTGTGCTAAAGAGGGTTAGTTAAAGCCTCATAGTAATTGTGAAGTTCATGAAGGGTGGCTAAAGTAGAAAGACAGTGACAATCCTGAAGATGAGAGGGAAGATCTCTTACCTAACTAGATCGAAAAGGAGTAGGAATTTTAAAAGACTCTGGGATGGATGTTGGTGCAAGCAGACCGTTAAATGCATTAGCTAGATTGAGAGTCACCATAGTTGGGCTGTGTATGAGGAGCTCGTAGTCTCTACAAAGGAGTCAAAAAGCAATGCCTTGGAAGGGACGGTAAAAATAGGTGAATTTGTGGGGTGAGAACATAGAAATGTCATAAAGAGTCTATATTTCCAAAACTCCACATGACAAGAGACTCGAAAATGTTTGGTTATGGGGTCATAACAACTACAACCTTTTTGGGTTAAGCCATAACCAAGAAAACAACACAGCCGAGAATGGGCTTCAAGATTGGTGCATGCATGGGGAGGAAGAGTAACAAAACAAGCACAACCAAAGACTCAAAGTAAGGAGTAATCAGAAATTTTATCATGGAGAAGCTAAAGGAGAGATTTGTTTCAGAGTGTTGGTGAAGGTACCCAATTGATGGTGTATACAGCAGTAAGAAAAATTTGACCCCAATATTTTTGAAGCATAGAAGCAGAAAGTAAAAGAGCTCTAACTGTGTCAAGAATGTTGTGGTGTTTTCTTTCAATCCATTATGTTGAAAAGTTAAGGACACGAGCTATAGGAGATTGTGCCGTATTGATTTAAGATATCAAGAAGAGACTTCTCATTATATTCCACATTATTAGAATGAAATAGGGTTATAGTATGAGAAAATTGTGCTTGGACCATTTTGTGAAAAGTTAGTTGGAGAAGGATCCCAAATGTCAAAATGGATCAAACCAAATGGTGCACAAGAAAATGATTCATTTTTATTAAAAGATAACTGTGTTTGTTTGCAAAGTTGATAAGTTACACAATCAAAAGACTTGAAATCTGTAGAACCTAGATGACCATGAGATGCTAAAAGTTGAACAGATGATAGAGAGTCATGGCCCAGCTGAGAATGCCATAGACTGGAGGAGTGGGCTCAAAATCCTCTAGAGAGTCATCATGAAATGCATAAACTTGTGGGGATTATGATATGTCGCAAATAATTCAATATCCTCATAGCACTTCAGTTGAGGATCTGCAGAAGATAGTTGTTCCCAAAGATTGTTAACTTGTGGGTTGAGTTGGTTAGGCCTAAGAGAGATATTGTCTTAAAGGAAGAAAATGGGTCTTTAAAAATAGATGGATAAAAAGAAAAGAGACTTAGTTGAGATGGGTTGGGCAGAAAGAGGGATAGAGCAGGTAGGCGAAGGTTCGAATGAGGCTTAATGTAGTTTAGTGAATGTAGATCGACATGCCAAGAATATGAGGATAGCCCAGATAGCCGTAACAGACAATTGGACATCTAATGAGGAAAATTAGATCGAAAAAAGGATGTAACTAACATTTAAAAATTGTAACTGTCAAGTGCTGAAAATTTCCAAACTAGACATGGTGTGCTACATAAACCACAAAGTGAATGAACATGCATGTTAACAAAAAAGTGGAGCACTGACACAAACAATTTTATGGGGAATAGCTTCAAGTGAAGTGGTTTATAAGGCAGCAGGTGGGTCTATTGAGTCAAGAACTAGTTTTGTTTAATGACATTATCCCTTCCAACATTGGATTTGGAAAGTAAGGAATCATAATCGAGTCAAGAACTAGTTTAAAGTTGTGAGGAACCACCTGATGCGAAAAGGGACAGACCATTCTTGGAGTTGATTGGAAGGCAAAAGATGAGAAATACTTCAGTGGTCTAAGGAAAATAGCAGCAATAGATGAAGAGTGCAGCTAGTCCAACATCTGGGCCAGCAAGCACCTTGTAGGAGGCCTAACTAACATGTCTCAAAGTGAGGTTGAGTTGAGTGTCTCGACCATGGTAGGCGAGCTAGAAAATTTGTCTACTATGAAGACAAGAACGAGGAGTTGAAGAGGCTAGTAAACTCAGAACAAGATATGAGTTACTCACCCAAGGTAAGATAGGACCACTCACCCAGGATAAGCGATAATCAAGGACTGACCAAACTAGACATGAGAACTTTCCAAGCTAACATGGAAGGGATCAGAAAAGCGACAATGTCATTTGCAAAAGCCCACACTCCATCTAAAAGGTCACATCCGGAGTGAATCTACAATGAAAGGTGAAGGCTAGACGAGTCACATCGTCTGATGCAGCAGTACGACTCAAGCCACACTCAAGGAGAGTCAGAGGACCAAGCTTGCAGACCATGCTTGGTACTCTATCTTTGTCATCCTACAGTATGATAGAGAAGGAATAAAGAAAGTCCTTATTGTAGATCTAAAGTTAGAGATTTGTCAGAAAGAACATCTGACGATCTCACTCTATTTAAAGGACCTACACACGAGACAAGATCTCACTTTTGAGACTTTATTTACTAAGAACTCATGGAGGCAATTGCTTCAAAAAGCAAGGAGCAGAGAGGAAATGAAAGAACTTCCAACTAAGAATGGTAGATTAGCTTCTAAGACAATATTGGGTAATGTGGGTTGAATGTTGTGTGTAAGAGGTATTGCTATTTTAACTAGATTTCCATGTTTTCAATGTTTTCGCTATTTTAATTGTTTTCAATACCTGACGCTAAAACCCTTTGTGGTAAACCTTGATCTCAGTGTGAGTATGTCTGTCTCTGTGAGAGAAGTCGTTAGCGTGAATCTGTATTCATGGGACGAAATAGAGGATTCCTTGAAACGTTAACACATACATCACACGAGAAGGAGAATGTCTTGTGGGGAGTGTGGTGAAACGGTCTCATATTTGGCAACAACTAATAGTCGGGATTTGAAATCCCACAACGTATCATGTGGTGGTGTCCTCGAGTTGGTTGGTTGGGCAAAGTAACATATTCGGTGCAATAAGTTTCTCTATGTGAGATGCCCGTACAACGAATGTATGTCTAGGTGGTGAGTGAATGCATGTGTGGCGAATAAGTATATGATGAGCACCTGTATGATAGAAAAATGTTACTAGGCTGAAATAGACCGAATACTGGTTTTTACAAGTTTTATACTTATATGTGGATAGATTATTCCCCCCCATCTCCCCCTTAATATTACTAACGTGTTTTTATATATTTTGCATAAAAAAGGGCAACGTCTCGAGAGAGTGATTTCTCACCATGCCTACGTATATACATATTAAATGAGAGGGTGATTCCAAGCCATGTTTTGAGGATGCATGTAGCTGTAAGAGTGTGGGTGATTCCTTGCCCCACATATACATGTCCATCCAGTATTTTCATGAAAAGTTTTCATAGCATTTTCGGTAGCATTATCTCTCATTAGTAGTCTTATCATATCCGCCTAACCTACCTATGGTTTTGTTCTCATGATCATAGAATTTTATGTAGGTTCTGAATCCAGTATGACACTTGAGGAAGTAGAGTCAATCTTGCCTGAGTTCTGATTATGAAGACTAGTACCCGCCATAGTGCCATTACTTGTTATAGCTACCTTGTGCCTTCCGCTAGGATGTCCAGCATTAACTCTTGTGATTGAGCTGAATTATTAAATATTCTATATATGTAGAGCCAATCTATTTCAATTATTTCATGAAATTATTGTTGGTTTTAGATGAAAAAATGGTTAAAAGACATAAATCCAAATTGTGATTTAAATTGGTTGATAGCATGGTTTATGCTTAATTTTATAACTTGTGTTTTAATTAGTCAATATTTCTTCACATGCACAACACATCTTTGATATTTTATTCTTCCTTTTATTTTTTCCTAGTTTCTATTCTTTTCATATGGGCCAAAAAGCTCGCTGGGGAAAACAAAACGCACACACGCTGGGGAAAGAAAAGGAACGCACGCGGGAAATGAAAGGGATGGACGCTGGAGGCCAAAAATGCACGCAAGGGGAGAAAAACAAACGGAAGAGCCACCAACTTTGAAGAGCCCCTTGAGGGGTCCAAATTGTCGTTGTCCAACTTTCCTCCACTACTTGACATCTCTATCTCCTACCATCTTACTTGCTCTTCCCATTCCCTAACTCTCTATTTAGTTTTAGTCTGAATTTTATGGTGTATTTTTTAGATTTTCCGCTTAGAACCATTCGATTTTTGGTATTCTACTTCATGCTTGTTTAACTTTGATGTTAGTCATTTTTCTTGTTGCATTAAGCTTCCATTTAACATGCATTACAATTGTTATGAATTGATTTTGAGAATTTTGTGATTTGAATTCAAGAATGAACCCTAGAATCTTATTTTACGGCTTTTCAATTTCCAACTCGTATTTTATCAATTATTTTCTAATCTAGCTTAGTTTTGTTAATCTCTTAGTTTCAATAGACATTAGATTGATGAAGTGTTAATTAGGGCTTAAGGCTTAATTAATTTCAATTTTCTTAATTAATTTAGATTGTTTAGCTTAGTTGGTTTCTTGATTGTTTAATTTCAATTTGTTAGATTTAGTTGTTAATTTTGAGTCTTGCAATTATTTTGGCAATTTGTTTTGGTTAGTAGGTAGGTAATTTAGATTTAATTTTCCGTTTAGCCTCATTAGTTGGTTAATATTAGATTAGTAAGCTTGCTTTATAATTTGGAGTTTAATTAGTTTTGGATTTAATGTTTAATGGACTGTTAATTAAATTAGTTTAGTAAGTTGCTTCTTGGTTAATTAATTTCAGGGAGTTTAGTTTAGTTATTAGTTTACTGTTTTGCATCTTTTACTCTTCCTTGCAACACTCAAAAATCTAAAAATATGAATTTGGTCCATGACTAATGCTCTTTTCATTCACGTTGTGAATACCACCACTTTTATTTTCTCTTTGTGAATATTTTCACAATTTTACACGAGTTTGATCTTAAGCAACCTTCCTCGGGGAAACAATTTAGGAATTGTATTTCTAATTATTACGCGACACCCTCCTGCACTTGGAACAACCTTTGTGCTGCTTATTTTTTAGTGAGTCATCTTGCAACTATTAGTAAACAGTCTGCCATCTCATGGCGACTAATCTTTTGTGCTTTAGATGATGTTATATTTTGAGGTTTTAATGAAGGGCAAGAAGCCCCTATTTCATAAAGTATAGTATTTTGATAGTTAATTGTCAACATTGTCACCGCAACATATTCTGCTGGAATTTTATAAGCTAAACATCTTACACATGTACTTCCCTCTAGGAAATTACACATCTATTTCAATACCCTCTTGGGTGCTGACTGATTAGCCAATATCCTTGACGCCACTGATCCTCACCTAGACTTTCTCGAGGAACAAGACGCCACACAAGTATAAAGTATGATTCTAACTAATTGACTTGACAAGTTGGATATTGTTCAATATTGTTGACTCCATTATTTTATTTTTGATTGTATTATAATTTAATATAATTTTAGATAATGTAATATGTAATATATAGTAGGCCTGCAACCCGAGCAAACCGTCCATGTTTTTGGACCAACCCGACCCAACCCACATATTAACGGTTTCTAGTCGGGTTCGACTCGGTTTTTTTTTTTTTTTTCCTTTCTTTTTTGTAAATTTAATTTGGCTGTTGGTTTGAACTTTGGGTGTGTACTGATTCGCCTCTAAGTATCAGCATCTCCGAGGCAAACAAACACACGTATTTGCTTTCCACTAGTGTCAAAGAAAAGCTTTACCCAGAATCGAGTACTTTGAAAATATCGGGTTTTCACACAGAGACGCGGTATCAATCGGAGATTCCCACAGCATACAATTATTGAAAAGGAAAAAAGAAACAAGCTTTATCCTAGTTATACAGCATCAAGACAAAATGTTCAGATTATATGTGTAACAAAGCAGGAAGACCCATCAACGTATCATCGTCTTATTCGAAACGTAAGGCAGGGTGATGATACTGGTAATCACAAGCCACTGAATGCCATAGCTATCAAGGCCCATCACCCATGAAAGCAGAGAAAGGAAACGAGGTAAAAAATAAAGGAAAAGTAGAGACGAAAATACCAAAACTTGAACATTGGAAGGAGAAGAGAAGAGAAGTCGATGCAAACCAAATGAAGCAAACAAAACGATCCATTGATTCTCTCCTAGTAAAACTTGTAGCTTTCGCCACGCGTTGTCCGTCGCTCCAAGTAAATCATTTCAGACTCTCGGGTTGTGGATGATAGCGTCGTGACGAAGAGAAGTGGGGAGGGGGGGAACGGAGGTGATGCAAAGAGAAGAGGGGAAGTGGGATGTGAATGACTAAGGTTTTGTGTTTTAAGAGGCGGGTTGTACGGGTCGAACCCGAGACGTAATTAACACCACTTGTTCGGTGCGGGTCGAGTCAGGTCAAAAAGACGGATCGGGTCAAGCGGGTTTTTGCACAGGCCTAATATATAGTATATTGTTTTTTATGTTGCATACATTTTACGTGATGAATATTGGATTCGTTTTGTGCTACATAAATTTAGCAAAAGGTGAATTGTTATTAGCTTTGGCCTTCCGACACAAATCAGGCTACTCTTACAGGCCATTTCGATGATGCCCAAAAAACAGCCACTAATAAAATGTTGCCACGTAGACCTCCTAGGAAACTTATGTTGAACCACAAGACATAGAATGCTGCCCAGACCCACCTTCTTCCAACCCCACGAACACCTCCTCTCTCTTCCAACCCCACGGATTTGCGCAAAGCCCAGCTTTCTTCCCGCACCGAACGCCGAAGACTACGAATGCCTAGACCCAACCTCTTCCAAACCCACGAACACTCATTTCTCTTCTAACCCCAAGGACTTGCCTAGAGCCTACAAACCTCCCTTGCTGAACGCCGACGACCGCAAACGCCAACACCTATTTTTCTGATATGTTCTTTAAAGGAAATTAGTTAGATATGTCACTAAATACCCCCAATTATTTTCCCCATAATATAATGATTAAAAGTATTCATCAAGAAAATGAAAGTCGATAGCAATAGTTGCTATTACATTGTCGAAGAAACTAATCACTCAGTTGCTCAAAAATGGTCTTTTTCTGGGTTATGATGATATTATAACTTTTTGACTGGGGTAAATTTTTGACGAGAGTTGCTGAATACGGTCCCCAATCTCAGTCCCCGCGTACTCCACTAGGTGTCCCTTGTCCATGTCCAAGTCGAATGACCAAAAGACCCCTGCTCTCACGCTTTACAGAATTTCACTCTGTCAGTCGAGTTCTCCTGCAGTTCCAACCCAATTTTGGCAGAAGCTCTGATAATGACTTCCATGATCCCCAGCATAGAAGAACAACCAAAGGCGAAAAAATTGTCCGCATACAAGAAAAGTCGGAAAAAAATTGCCACTATAATGACTTCCATCTCAAGAAGATCCCCACAAATTTTTTTATTGTTAAGTTATACAAACCCACATACCACTACCAATAGGTCTTGAATACACAACCTCGCCTTCTATCCCATTATTGTGAAAGAGAAAATCAAAGTCATTTACGCCATAGTTGACAAGCACAATATAATTTTTTTCTCAACTCATTGATGCATGACTCAACAAGTCACCAGGCACCTCCACCAACATCTATCTCCTACAAGCCCAATACATTAATCTCTCAATCCTTAACACATGGTGATGATGTTGCGTTTAAGAAAGGAAGAGCACACCCATGATCTTCTTTTTCATTCTATATCGTTCATGCAATGGAGAACGATTCACACCAGTTTCAGGTAGACCCATATAAGGCTAGAGAAGCCCTCCAAGAGCTTGACCAGTAGCTTCAATCCTTCTCCGAGAAAAAAAATCAGCCTTTCAAAGATAAGGGGAAATGGGAAAGTGTTTCAGGGCTGCATCAACCTGTTGGCACAAAGGAAGGGGACGACGCACAGGTATCGAAGATGGACGACGAAGCTCAAGCGGAAGGAGAAGGGGGGAGTTCGGGAGCAGTCTCTCGAAGGGGAAAGGCGAAAGGGGAAAGTGTTTCAGCAGCTCTTCATTTCTCTTTTGTCCAAACGACGTTGTGCTGAATTTAAGTGAAACGGTGAGTTTTTGCCACGTTCGGAGTGCGCTGAAGTCCTCGACTGCAAGAAGAATTTATCATTTTTGACTCAATCATCATGCATTTTCAACTACAAAGATGCATTTTCGAAATTTAAAAAAAAAAGTAAATAAAAACATAAAAACAAACCATTTTCAAACTATGGAGGATTGAGGACGACGATAGGCTGTTTGTGGCGACGAAATCGTCCCAGCGGTAATGAATGATTGACAGTTGTGTGAAGAAAAAATTGTAGCGGCAAAGAGTGGAGAAGTAGTCATCGGGAGTCAGCTAAGAGTGAGAGAAAAAAAAACTGCCTTCTCTAAATCTATTGTGGTTCGGCTCAAGAGCTTATTATGTGGATGACTTACGTGTCTATATCTTATTGGTGTCCGTTAATCTCAACAAAGTAGCAAAATCCGCTCCAAAGCGAAACTGAAGAAAATATCTATGGAGAAGAAGACTGCTAAGCTCTATTAAAGAAAGCCCTTTACCAGCTTGTCCCTTCGTGAAAAAGGGGCTTCTCGCCCTTCACTAAAACCTCAAAATATAACATCATCTAAAGCACAAGAGATTAGTCACCATGAGATGGCAGACTGATTACAAATAGTTGCAAGATGACTTGCTAAAAAATGAGTAGCACAAAAGTTGTCTCAAGTGCAGGAGGGTGTCGCGTAATAACTAGGAATAAAATTCCTAAATTGTTTCCACGAGGAAGGTTGCTTAAGATAAAACTCGTGTAAAATTTCAGTTTAAAGAAGACTACTAAGCTTTTTTTAATCATTTCCTTGGTCATTCAGTAGCGTTTTCAGGAGGAGTGTGGAAGGTCACGAAGTGTGTGTTGGCTTGGTGTGTGGTAATAGAATTGACACTTTGTATCTGATATCAGGGTCCAATGATGTGCAGGAAAATAAAGAGTTGTGGTAAATCAGGCTTGGTCGCACGAATTAGATGGGGAAGCAAAAGGGTGTAGTTTCGTAGTTCTTCATGTATTTGCAAGCCTGGGAAAATCTCCTGAGGCCACGGTGCGGAGTAGAGGTATGAGAGACAGGGAGTGTCTGGTGATCCAGGATCGTCTACACCTACAATTGCTGCTCGTAAGGCTTCCAAGACGACGAGACCTCCATAGTGGTATTCGCCTACCTTGAACTATATCCTGTTGACTGAAGGTGGTTAACGACGGAACAATGATGAAATCTTGCCAGAAGGGAGGTCAAGCAAGTGAGCGTTAGCTGGGAAGACTGACTGGACTTCCACGAAGGAAGTAGAAATTGAACAAGAGGTGGGCACGTTGACTGAAGACAGAATAGGTTGGTAGTAGGAGATGGGAGCAATCGACCAAATCTGAGAATGGGACCTCAACAACAGTTTCTCTGATATGTGCCAAGGTTAGTGCGAGACCAGATATTCCTAGTGCAGTTGAAATTTTTAGTCTCCTTGTAAATGTGTTGACTGAGGGCGTTGTATGTGATGAACTGAAGTCGTGCACGACTTGAATTGGCCTTCTGGCTTAAAGACGAGAGCTATGAGCTACATAGGTGATAAGACTTGTGTTGGAGATGGTGGCTGACATGTGGAAGAACCAGTCTCCAAGTGAGAAATTGTTAGAGCCTAGTTGTGAGCTGAGAAGACGCCAAACCGAGAGTTCGCTAGACTCTCACTCGACATGGCGCTCAAGCAAAGCTCAGTCAAAGAGTTCGGTCAATGTGCACTCGACAGGTGGCTTGAGCGGAGGAGTGGGTGATCAAATTGAGAACAGAGAGAGGAACTACATTTTGAGCATTCTTGAGAGAGAGAGAAGCCCTAGAGAGAGAGAGAGAGTTGAGATTGTGAGTAGAGGGAAGCTCTTGCAACTCACTGTGAGTTGTAAATCTTCTATGAATAAAATCTCCTAAAATTTCATGGAAGTAGGCACGTTGCTGAACCACATAAGTCTTGTATCGTGTGATTGTTTGTGATTGATTTCTAGGTTTCTACATTTTCACTGTCTTTCTCATTATCGTTGTTAGTGGGTGTGGTTATTTATTTCCCCAACTGAGCTTATTTGAAGTTTATCAAGGAAAAGAATTTGTCATGAGTGGCAAGGGAATAGGCTGTAATGAATGAGGTAATGGTAAAGGAAGAACGGAGGCCACTAATGGCATAGAAAATTAAGTCTTCATCAGATACTGGCATCCCAAGTTCCCAACGACAGTGAGTTGGTCTACTATATTTTTAGCAAGTTGAAGAAATACCACATTATTTGGTGCCTTGATGATAGGGGTGTACATTCGGATTGGATTGTTTTCCAGTCTGGTTCGAAATCCAAAAATCCGGGCAATTATCCTCCCTGATTGGACCGGAGCGGGTAAGATGTAACTGGATCCAATTACGGATACTGAGTATTGACCCTGTTATCTGTAATCGGGTCTTTTTTTTAAGAAAATCGTTTTGGTCACAAAACGGCATCGTTTTGGCTAATGAACACGACGCCGTTTTGTTTTGCTGATTAATTTTGCAGCAACCCAAGCTCCAGCTTGCCCTACACGCACTCACGAAGACACTTAGTTTCCCTCTCTCTCTCTCTCTCTCTCGCTATCGATCTCACTTTCCCTTCTCTCTCATGTCTCTTTAAGTCCCCGAAACCCTAGCGACCATACCTATTGATCTGTTGGAGCCGATGAGAGGTTGCCGCTCTCTCGACCGACACTTTGCCCTCTCTGTCTCTCTCAACTCTCACTATTATTGGTATGTTCATCTCTCTCCCTCTCTCTCTCTCTCTCACTACTCTGTCTTAGTTTTGAATGTGAATTTCAGTTTGATTATGAGTGCTGGGTTTTATATGTAAACGATAGATGTTTAAGGATTTTTGTATTTTAGGATTTGGTTGTGATTCTGTGCTGGGTTCTACTATGGATTTAAAACTTATTCTAGTAATCAGTCAAAAATCCAGTAATAGTGGAGTGGCAAACACATGCTCCTACCCCTTACCGATCTTTAATTCTCTCATTTTCATATCATTATAAGGAAAAAAAAAATACTGATTTCAGATTCCATATGGAAGCCATTGAACCATGATCAATTAAAAAAAAAAAAATCTACATCTCAAATTTGCTTAGCCAGATCTATTAATGTTCCATAATCATGTCATTCTCCAGATGAGAAGAAAAAATTGTGAGTTCATGGACTACCTACAAAACCCAATCTGAACTCCACAGAGTATTAATTTCATGCAAGATGTTCTCGATAGTTTCTCCCGAGCACAAAAGTGAACAAAGAGATCCAATTAATTTAGCTCTAAAACTGTAACTGTCAAGGTTGCCATTTGGATGGAGGCAAAAGAGCAAGAAGAATCTTTTTTTCTCGGCCCCTGCAATTCAAACAACCTTTACAAGAAAAACTGACAAAGAATGTAATGATTACTACGAATAAGGCAAATAATTCATTAAGTTCAAAGCCTAAGCATATAAAAGTGACCTTGTTTTTTGTTTTTAAGACCTTGATCAGAATATGTTTCTATATGCTCAGTATTTATGTGTCCTTATGTTCTAAGGAGATTGATCTCGCATCTAATAAGTAATGATATACGTATACGCATAACATGTCTTATAGAATTTTTTTTCTTCAATCTGGGGTAAAATTTGAAATTCAAATAAAAAGATTGCATTTTGTATTTTTTATTTTCCCCACTTCACTCCCCATTGAAACCCATTCCTACTCTTTGGATAAGAAATACTTTGTAAAGAAAAAATATTGTGAAATATGGTTATCTTTTGTTTAAAAAAAAAATGATAATATAACAAACTAACTCTAATGTCCCTTGGGCAACAATTTTTTTTTTTTTTTTTTTTTGACTTTTGAATATTTTGGTGCAGTCCATATAAGGACACATAAATATATGCACTGTGTAACGACCCCGCCCAATAATTCTAAGGTAGATATATTAATAACTTTTATTGGACCTAAATTATATTTAATGGACCATATTGGATAAGTCTACGAGTAATAAGTTATTAAGGTTGATTATGAGTTTTAATTAGACTCAATAACTCGATTAGGCCCCATTTATTATTTATTGAATGAGTTAGACTCATTTTAGAATTTAAAAATTTGCCATTAGAAGTTTATTTAAATTTAAAATCATCACTGATTGAAGTCTCCTATGCAGTCTTAATGATTGCCAATCCTGCATTGAATAAACTACTAGATCATGTTTTTAAATTCAAACTCTCTTTTTCAATGATCATGACCTAGTCTAACTCAAACTCATTGGCATCCTATTACAATAGGGATACAACTCTACAAGTCATCTTAATGTTAAAACTCTTTAACTGAGTCCAACTCAAACTAGTCATCACCCTCTCACAAATCTCTCTATAAATATCTCCTTTTCGTGTGTTATTTGGAAAAAAATCTTAAATTTCACAGTCCAGCACCGTGATCGATTTTGTGTTAGAGATTTTAGGAAGCAACACTATAAGGTAAGTAGTTTGATCATATATTAGGATTAGCATTAGCTAGTTATATATATTATTATTAATGTAAGTTCTTTCGAAGCATGTGTTTACGTACCACGCATGTCATGATATTTGCAAGCACATCATTCTGCATATTATAGTTATGTATGTATTATGCATCTCATGTATCTCACGTTGCATAAGACACATAAGCTATCTTAAGTTCAAGTGCAAAATAATATCATATTAGTATAATCAGATGACCATTTAGAAGCACGGTACCAATGCAGTTTCAGGGTGGGCGTGCAAGGCACTAACTCAAGCATCGTCCACCATTGTACGCCAAAGTATTGCACAGTCGGATTCTTTTTCTGCAGCAGGAGAAGTTAGTGCACAGCCTTGCACACAGGGTTAAGTGTGTTGGCCATCTAGATAAGTTTGATAAATCATATAAGTCAAGTAATTCAAATAAATCAATCATGCATAGCATAAGCATCAGTATAATCAGTCATGATTTTAAGTTCTCAGTATCAAATATTTTATGAAAAATCTTATGTTAAATATGTTTACATTATGAAGGGTTTCTCACTGAGTCATCGACTCGTTTTAGTTTGTTTTTATGTTTTTAAACCATCTCAGGTCAAGATAATTATGACGATAGAACTGCAGGATGAGATTTAGTCTAGAAAGATGTGACAGTGACCTCGATCTTGTATAGAGATTTTAAGTTATTTTTATGACATAGACTTTGAGAAATCTTAATAAATGCTTCATCACAATCTCTTTTATGATCATAGCATTTTAATAAAAAATTAATTATTTATAGAATCGTTGTATCTGATGCTTCTTTTAGAATAAAAGAAAAATCTTTAAGTTAAGATTTAGTAGTAGTACTCCAACTCTCGAGAATTTTTAAAAGTGACTTTATTATTAACCGTGTAGAATGGGAGTTACATACTGTGTCATCTTATTAAAAAAATACAAAATGCAAGTTGTTGGTAGTGGTGTTAAAAAAATACTCTGGTTTTGTCCCTTCTTGGGAGTCTTTCTACTTTTTTGTCGTTTTGGTGTCTTGTTACTTAGGACATGCACTGTTTTATCTATTTTTCTTTACTTTTTGTTGTGTTTTCTTGAGTTCAAAATTATGCAGTACATATTCTCATGAAAGACATAAATTTGGTATTTTCAAATATATGATTGTTTTCTCTCGTATTCCTGCTAAAATGGGTTTGCTTATTTGCTTATTTGGTTGTTTCTCACTTATATAAATATATATATATATATATATATTGTTTTGTTGTTGATATGATTTTTATTATATCTCTCTTTTTATTTTTTATCTTTAAAATACATAGAAGATAGTTTTAGTGGTAGTGATTTTTTATCTCACTTCACTCACTCTTCGGGGCATGGTATTACGCCCCAAAGCATCTACGAATTGGCATGAAACCTTATTAGGTTTGAAAGCATCAAGGTCAAGCTGCCTCAAGTCGGTTCGAGGGTGTGCGAGCAAATGAGATGGCAAATGAGCCACACCTACCCCATAGTCATATCCAAAGGCACGATCCCTAATGGTCCTGGCAGCCCCTAGTTGCAAATGCAAACAGACTAGCTCACCATTCGAGGCATCCAAGTTCGACTCTAATTCCAGCAATTGGTTTTTCTAATCCTTCACTTTCTCGTCTAAGCACAACACAGTTTGATTCATTTTAGTCTACATGGCATCCATTTCTTCCAGGCCCTGTTTGTAGGCAGTGTACCTTCCACATAAACCCTCGTACGACCCTCCATGTCTGATACTTTAAGGCCAAATTGCCTACGCACTTCCTTATGTGATGCTGTTGACTCTAAAAGTTCAAGGACAAGTTCCCGCCTGCTCATAATAGGCCAACACCAAGGAAGACCCCAAACATCGCTACTCTGCATCAGCGATTGGGAGGAGGCCAACTCGCCATTCACGTAGGATAACTGAGCACGACCAGAATCTTGGTTAGACTCCGCCAGCTGCAAGGCAAAGTTGTTACGCACGTTGAGCAATTTGGCACGAAGTAACTCATTACGGAGCTCAGATACTTCCTCATGAAGGAGCTCAAGCTCGGATGTGCCCATCAGCTTGCTCTAAGTAGCACTCGACCTCATTCTTCTAGGCTAGTAGCCGACTAATTTCCATCTTGGAAATAACCCAAACATTCGCATAGCACGCACCTCCGATTCCAAACGGGCACAATCATCCACGATCCAAGCCGCCAAGTCATCCACACCTTGCAAAACACAAAGACCCAGTAATATATGAGCCATACGTGGAAAGGAAACTACAACCAAACCAATAATGGCTCATCCGGAGACAACAAATTTCTCAAGCGCTGAGACATCTTTGCCGCTGCTCCATCCTAACGAGGGAAGCACAAGTGAGAAGGCTCATCAGCCCCTCCTGATGTGGTTTGCTACCCCTCTATATGGGCTATTCCCAAAGGATGCATCAAAGATATATGAGAGGTGGCTAGAACTTCAATCATCTCAGGTACGAATGCACCCTAGTTTGTGAGGGTGACAAATTCAAAATCTCCCCCAACTCCATGTCCATCTCCTACCTCCCTGTCTTCCACTACATCTTCCCTAGACGACCAACCCCCATCTATAAGGGTCGAGGAATCTATGTCACCACCAAAGGAGAAGGGGAAGGGGAAGAAATGGAGACTCTTTTGTAGTCTGTAGGCAGGGTTTAACCCTCCACCCCCCCCAAAAAAAAAAGGAAATGGTTCTAGAAAGGAAACTTAGAGTGGAGCCTTGGTCCTCGCGATCATCAAGGTTGCCTTTCGTGGACAAGGCATCCGTGACATTACTTTGGGCACTGCCAGTAGTAGGGGTCATAGCTTCAGACGTCATAACCCCAGCTATGCCCATAGAAAATGCGTCATATATGTCAGCCGCAAACTCGCCACCATTAGGGATTGAAGCTGGAGAGGGGAGATAAGGGAATTCGAAAGGGGGTGTACCCATCGAGTCCAACCCCTTAGGGGGCAAATCAAATCCAAATGCTTTAGCCAATTCAACAAGGGCTTGACCTATGAGCCCATCAAGGTCGTTGAGCCCAAGCGATGCAAGTAGCAACGCGTGTACAGAAGAAGTAGAGGGCGTCTCACTCCCAATAGCTAGGTTGGCACCAGAAACCATGTCCCCCTTTGGCCCCACATTGTTGGCAACATCAAAATCAATAGCCACCTCTGCCCCCACATCTTCAGTTGCACCTTTGGCATCTACAGTATGACGAAGGCATTTTTTAGGAGCCCTAGAGGGGGGAGGAATAGGTCTCTTTTTTTAAGCAAGCGTCATGGCCTTTACTTTACACCCCCTAACATGGGAGCAATCAGGCACCACAAGGAATTAGTCAATATTGGCGGGAGTCAAGAGCTTCTTTGTCCATTGGGCACCCTCATTGTCTTTGGCCCAATTAAGGACTATGTTGACATGAGAACATTCTCGATTAGTCAGGTCTAATAAAATCTTCTTATTGTCAGGGACTTTGCCTGAATAAGGAAGTCCCGAATGTTCATTTCAAGTGTAGAAAACTCCCAACCTCCACCAAAAAAAAAAAAACAAAAGAAATATTTCCTTTGCCACTATCTGGCATTTGAATGGCGGCCTTCAAATGCTGCCAGGCTTTGTGAGCAAACACAAAAGCTAAAAATTTTACGTGGCAATTCCTTCACAAAATAGAACGATAAGAATTCTCGAGCAGTCAAATCTGGGTACATCTCCCCCAGAGGTTCCAATACCATGCGAAATACCACGTAAGAACATAGAAGCACACGCCACGCATGTGAATAAAGTAGTGTAGGGGTCAATCGAAGGAAATCAAGAACATCATGAACAGGGCGGATGAATGGAAGATGTAAGTCATGCTCTAGGGCACAAACTGAGAGAGCAACCCTTCCTGTAAAGCCTTCCACGTTGACGATGCCCTCAGAAGGAAGGGTAAGGACCACGATATTAGGGATGCGATACATGGTCCTCAGCTTGGTGATGTCTCGGTCGACAAGTGTAGAGTGCCATGTGAACCCTTCAAAGAAGGGTAAAATGTGATTGTCGGAGGATTCCGGAACAGAATGGGAAGAAACCCTCGCTAGGGTCTTGGCAGAAGATCGGCTGGGAACACAAGAAGAATCACGATGAGCCATTATTGTGTATACTGAAAGAAGTGAGGTCGAAACGATAGAAGATAGCGAGCCTTTTTCTTTTGAAACTTGAAATTCAGGAAGGAACATAAACAAGAAGAGGAAATGATGCAAGAAGGTAAATCAAACGAGAAGGCAAGGATGAAAGGATACTTGGGAAGATGAAAGAGTGGCAGCACCGTCTATTATCATTTTGAATAAAAGAAAAATAATGAATAAAAGCGCGGGAACAGTTACGGATGACGTAGGCCATGTCTTTGACATGATAGGAAGTTGAATCTACCAAAGCCCGCTGATTATTGAGAAATTATGCTTATTTTACCTGCCGGGTTAGATTACTTAATGGTTTATTTTGATCACAAAGGATTGAAATACACAACATTTTGGAAAGACGGACTTTGTTTAAATGCACCATGATAATATGTTCATTTGACTGCAGGCCAAACTAATTTAATTGTAGGAATTATGGCCCATGGCCGCACGACAATACCCAAGCCCACTTTGGCCCAACACACTCACAAAGCCTTAAGCCTTGAACCATTCGACAAAAAGGGATTCGAGGGAGTACACGGGAAGCTTCGAGAGAGATGCAGAGAGGAGAAAAGGATCCCTTCGAGTGCAGATCATTGAGTCTTGCGATCATCATCAACATGATGATTCAAGGCTAGATTTGAAACTTGGGCTGTAGGTGAAGGGTTTTGTTCACCTCGATAGATGTTTGGTTTCTATGATTTTCTGTTCATTTCTTTTTTTACATTACTATCCATGGTTTGTTGTATGGTTTCGTGAGGATTTCTTGTTCTTGATCTGTTGTAGACTTATGGTACAACAAGACCTTGAAATAATCAAGGACCCTTCAGACCGAGAGTCACAAAATGAAAATGGATGTTAATTTGATGAGGGATTCTTTTTCTTTCTATGGTGTGTAAATCTGAGTATGTACGTTTATCCTTTGAAATTTTAATCTCTTGAGTGAGTTGATATTAGCAGATGCACCTAGAGACCAACTTTCTCGTTTGGTTGGAGCAAATCCTAACTTGCACCCCAAGTGTTTGTTTTATTGTTGCTTAGACCAATATCTTAGTTCAAAATATGATTGCCATCTTTTGAGTGAATCTGTTTTCACTACATTTAAAACTTATGCACATGGCACTAGGGTTTTTCTTTTAAGTCAATTTGTTGCTAATTTTGAAGTTGATTTTGGCCCCTTATCATCTTTTAAAACTTACGTCAAATATTCCGTCCATAGTCATTGTACAATACCCCCTCATTCTCTTGTAAATTCCTTATACATAAAACTCCTGATTACAAATAGCCACCTACCCTGCTTTCATATATTTGCATCATGAAGTATTTGGAACCTGTTGTCCCTGAAGAAATGACCTTGGAATCTCTTCCTATAATTCTACTTTTGTACTTGGAAGCATAAATTGGTGAGTATCAAGTTTTTGGCGCCGTTGTCAGGGACAACTGGTGAAACATATAATTTTCTTTGCAAAAGAAAAAGGGGAGTTGCTAAATTCTGTGAAACTCTTCACAGATTGGGTGACATCTCTTACTCTATGCTGATTTATTTTTGTTATTGTGTATTTGGTTTTCCCTTTTGGGGGTGCATGTCTGTTTGTACCAGAGACCAAGCATCACAACTGGTTAGGACAGAATTACTCTCATCCACCGAGTTTGCGTCTATATCTTTTGAGTCCTCATCTAAAAATCTTAGCAACATGGAAAAAAATGAGCATAAAGATAGAGAGGTCATGAATCAGAACTGGACACTAAGAGAATACCTATAGCCTGTTAGAACCAGTCCCCTATCTTGCATTATTCAACCTTTGAATGCAAATAATTTTAATTTCAAACCTGGGATGATTCATTTAATACCACATTTTCATGGTATGGAATCTAAAAACCCTTATTTGCATATTAAGGAGTTTGAAGAAGTGTGTTCTATATTCATGAAGAAGTGTGTTCTATATTCATGGATTGTACATATACTAAAGAAGTGATAAGGTTGAAATTGTTCCCTTTTTCTCTAAAAGATAAGGCTAAAACATGGATGATATCTTTAAGATCTAGATCCATTGGGACTTGACAGGAAATGCAAACTGAATTTCTTAAAATAAATTTTCTAATGCATAGGACAAACGCCCTGAAAAGATAGATTATGAATTTTGGCCAAAAAGATATTGAGACATTTTATCAAAGTTGTGAAAGATTTAACGACCTGATAAGTGCTTGTCTTCATCGTGGTTACGAACATTGGAGGATTATTAGTTTCTTTTATGAAGGGTTACAACCAAAGATGAGATAGTTTGTTAAAACCGTGTGCAATGGTGAATTTTTTAATAAAGAACCAGAAAAAGCTTTTGAATAATTTGATTATTTAGCTGAGAATGCTCAATCATGTGGTGTCTTTGATTTTGGGGATAGATTTAAAAATTCAAGAATTGCTAATGGACGTAGGAAGTATAATCCGAAGGAAGTTGATAATTTGCATGCTAGGATAGCATTGATTTCTAAGAAATTATAATCCATTGAACTTAAGAAAGTTAATGAAATGAATGTTACATCCCCAAACCCTGAAAAGTGTGGCATATGTGAGGATCAAGGGCATAGTACTAGCACATGCCCCACAATACCTACTTTTAAAGAATTGTTGTTAGATCAATTTAGCGTTTTTAACATGATTTCTAAAAATTATCCTAGGCCATTTTCTAACACTTATAATACAGGTTGGAGAAATCACCCTAACTTTAGTTGGAGAACTGAATAGCATGCATCCTCTTCAACAGCTCCAGGACCAGCCCCATATGTACCCTATTTAGCACCACCACCACCCAGACCTTCACAATATCCCAATCAACCCCTCCCAATCCAAAAGAAAAATCTGGAAGAAACTATACAACAACTCACAGTTAACCTCCAATAGTTCATGCAAAGCCAAGCCACAATAAATATCCAAAACTCTTAAGCCATAAATGACATCAGAGGGACACTTACAAAGGTAACTACCTCTATGAGTGCCCAAGAAAAAGGGAAATTCATAGCCCAATCCACAAGGGCAGATCTAGCAACCTCAAGGAATGGTAGAGCGGGTTAATGTGAAGGTTGTTGAAGCCATCACAACCTTGAGAATTGGTAAGGTTTTGGACACTCCTGTCCATAGTACTGGAAACTCAGTTAAGAAGAACAATAAACTTCTGAACTACCTTCTTATACCATACCTGCTCTATTTCCTTATAGATTGATTTCTTTGCATAAAGAAAAACAAACTTATGAGATTTTGGAAATCTTTAAGCAAGTGAAAATAAACACTCCCCTTTTAGATGCCAACAAACAAGTCCATACCCATGCCAAAATTTTAAAATACGTGTGTACTGTTAAAAAAAAAAAGGAGTCCAGAAAAAGGCTTTCCTTACTGAGCAAGTTAGTGCCTAAATCTCAAACCATACACCACCTAAATACAAAGATCCTCGTTCACCCACTATCTCTTGTATCATAGGAAAGCAAAAAATTGGCGAGGCTTTGTTGGATTTAGGTTCAGGAGTGAATCTGTTGCCCTTTTGTATTTATGAGTAGTTGGGTTTGGGAGAGCTAAAACCCACTTCTATAATTTTACAAGTTACTAATAGATCCATAAAAATTCCTAAGGGGATTGTGAAAGATGTACTAGTACAGGTGGATAAATTTTATTATCCAGTGGGCTTTGTGGTACTAGACATGAAGCTAACTGCTCAATCAAATACTTCCTCTTTCCCAATGATTTTAGAAAGGCCTTTCCTTGCAACCTCTAATGCTATAATAAATTGTAGAAGTTCAGTTTTAAAATTAAGCTTCGGTAATATGACTTTGGAGTTGGACATTTTTAATTTATGTGGACAACCACAAGAAGTGAAGGAAGTTCAAGAAGTCAATGCTTCGGAGGCCATTCTTGCTGAGAATTCTTAGTTTTATTATGACTTTAACAACCATTGGGAGGAGTTAGAAAATTCCTCAGTTTTTTATGACACTAATAATGTTTCCATTGTTTCTTCTGCAGGAAACCCAAATGACACATAGTGGAAGCTTAAATTTGAGCCATTAGCTTCTATGGCAGCACCAACCAAACCTTCCATTGAAAAGATTCCAGTTCTGGAATTGAAACCTTTGCCATCAGAATTAAATTATACTTACCTAGGACCTGATGACTCATTTCCAGTTGTAATATCATCCTAGTTGACCATCGAGTAGGAGGGTAAGCTACTTAAGGTGCTGACACAGCACAAGTCTGCCATTGGGTAGACCATTGCTAATATGAAAGGTATAGACTTCCTAACTTGTTCTCATAGAATTTATTTAGAGGAGGGTGCTAGACCTTCTAGGGAAATGCAAAGGAGATTACACCCTACAATGAAGAAAGTGGTGAAAAATGAAGTCCTGAAACTGCTAGACATAGGTATTATCTACCCTATAGCAGATAGTCGATGCGTAAGCCCAATCCATATAGTACCAAAAAAATCTGGGGTCATTGTTGTGAAAAATGAAGAAGTAGAGTTAATACCCACAAAACTGACAAATGGATGGAGGATGTGTATAGACTATAGGAAGTTGAATGCCGCCTCTAAAGGAATTTTCTGGGTATTACCATATAGAAATTGCCCATGAAGACCAAGAGAAGACTACCTTCACTTGCCTCTTTGGGACCTTTGCCTTCAAAAGGATGCCATTTGGACTATGCAATGCCCCAACCACTTTTCAGAGGTGCATGCTAAGCATTTTAAGTGACTTAATTGAAGATGTTGTAGAAGTTTTTATGGATGATTTCTCAGTATCTGGAAAGTCATTTGATTCCAGTTTGGCTGACTTAAAAATTGTTTTGACAAGGTGTGAAGAAAAACAGTTTCTATTAAATTCGAAAAAATGCCATTTTGTGGTACAACAAGGAATAGTCCTTGGTCATATTGTGTCTTCATGGGGTATTGAGGTTGACAAGTCTAAAGTAGATCTAATTTCAAACTTACCTACGCCTAGGAGCGTGAAAGGTGTTAGATCTTTCTTAGGCCATGCTAGTTTCTATAGTAGGTTCATAAAAAATTTCAGTTCTATTTCCAAACTTCTTTGCCAATTATTAATGCATGATGTGTGTTTTTTATGGACTGAGGACTGTCAAACTTCTTTTGACCAATTAAAATCTTTTCTCACTACTGTACCTATCATTCAACCCCCAGATTGGACACTTTCTTTTGAAATCATGTATGATGCCAATGACTTTGTTGTAGGAGATGTATTTGGGCAGCGGAAAAATAAACTGCCTTATGTCATATACTATGTTAGCAAGACTATGACCAGTGCTCAAAAAAATTATTCCACCATAGAAAAATAACTGTTAGCCATAGTGTTTGCCTTAGATAAATTCAAAGCATATTTACTTGGTTCACTTGTCATTATATTCACTGACCATGTAGCAGTTAAGTTTTTATTAACCAAGAAAGATGCAAAACCAATGCTGATCAAGTGGATACTCTTATTGCAAGAATTTAACATCACAATAAAGGACAAGAAGGATGTGGAGAATGTAGTAGCAGAAGGCTAAAAGTTGAGGTTAAGTCTTTCATTTACGATGATCCTTATCTTTTTAAGTATTGTTCTGACCAGATAATTGGGAAATGTGTTCCTAATGATGAGATTTCTTCCATTCTGTCCTTTTGTCATTCTGAGGCTTGTGCAGGACATTTTTCATCCCATAAAATACTAGCCAAAATATTACAGAGCGGTTTCTATTGGCCAACCACGTTAAAAAATGCCTACGATTTTTATAAGACTTGTGAACCTTGTAAAAAACTAGAAGGAATAACTAGGAGAAATATGATGCCACTGCAACCATCTTAGTAATAGAGATTTTTTACTATTGGGGAATAGATTTTATGGGGCCATTTCCTTCATCTTTTGGTTACCTGTATATTTTGCTTGCTGTTGACTATGTTTCTAAACATGTTAAGGCAATCCCTTGTAGAAATAGTGATCAACCAAGTTGTTTTGAGATTTTTAAAACAAAATATTTTTGCAAAGTTTGGTATGCCTAAAGCCACAATCAGTGATGATGACACCCATTTTTGTAACAAGCCCTTCTCAGCTTTAATGAAAAAGTATGGGATTCATCATAAGATTTCCACACCTTATCACCCTCAGACAAATGGACAAGCTGAATTAGCTAATAGGGAAATAAAACACATTCTTGAAAAAACTATCAACCCTAACAAGAAATATTGGTCTTTGAAGTTGTCTGATGCTCTTTAGGCCTATACTGCTTACAGAATAATTCTGGAAATGTCACCATATAGATTGGTGTATGGCAAAGCGTGTCATTTACCTGTGGAATTAGAACATAGAGCATATTGGGCTATCAAACAGTTTAACTTTGGCACTGACCAAGCTAGTTTGACAAAGGAAATTGCATATTGCTGAGCTAGAAGAACTTAGAAGGCATGAATATGACAATTCTAAATTGTCCAAGGAACATATGAAACACTTTCACAATAAACATATTTAAAGGAAGTCCTTCCAACCAAACCAACAAGTTTGCCTCTACTTGTTCTGTGAAAGGTTGAAATCTCAATGGAGTGGCCCTTACTTGGTAAAATCTGCCTTTCCATATGGAGCTGTGGAACTCATAAATCCTCATAATCGTAATGCTGTCAAAGTCAATGGTCAATGACTTAAACCTTTCCTTTCTACTTTTTCATCTAAGAAGTCCACTCTGAACTTCATTGATCCAATTACTTTTTCAGATGATTAATGTTTTCATTAAGTTTTTTTTTCCAGCACATGTTAATAATTCTTTTCTTTATGCTAGTCAACTTTTTGTTGTTATATTTTTCTTCATCATTCGACCTCACTCAAGTACTCACTTTTCTCACATCCTCTATCTAATTATCCCCTTACTCTTTGCTGCTCATTACCATTCTAAATCATTGAGGACAATGCTAATTTCTAGTTGGGGGTGAGACTTTTTAGTCTTACATCCCATAATGCACCACCAGAAGACTTGTCAATGATTATTTAAGTAATAGCAACATTGACTCCTTTCTTTCCAATCTGGATGCCCTGATCAGATTTGATGCAGTTGGGAATTACTTTAGATTTTTTTCTTTCAAAGAATTTGGGTCAAGATAGATGTTTATTCATTCGGTCTTGTCTCTAGAACCTAGAAACAATTTGTGTTAAAAGAAAAAGAGGTTTCTGCTAAAGACTGACACCACTTACACTTAGACTACTTGGAATAACACCTTGGTGCCATTAACTAATCAAACTAAGCAGTTGTTTAAGGCTATGATGAACCATATCCTATTGGCTTAGGAAGAAACTGGACTGAGTATTGAAAATCACTCGAGAAAAGGGACAAGCCAGGGATCTAAAAAAAATTGAAGAAGTAATAAATAATATCTTTGTGTAATGGAAATGGCTGCCTGTTACTGGGATCTCTTTAACAAATAAAGAGGTCTGTTAAAGAGTAGTAGCGTGAGAGCCACTATTACAATGGATGAGACAATTAATGACTTATGGTGGTTAACTTGGAATCTGTACACATAAATATACACTCAGCAAACATAGGTTTTTTTCTTTTTCTTTCTACTTACTTAACTTGGTTGCTTGACAATTCAATGTATAAACTTCTCTTTGGAACTAAATATCTGGTGAGACTAACTCCTATATTCATGTACTCAACAAATCTGATGTATTGGTGAACTCTATTTCAAAAGGAAGGTATCAAGTACTTGATTGGAAATTCATTTGCATTTGGTGTGTGGAACAGTTTATTTGCTAAGAGGCTAGCAAAAAGTTAGTTGGGGGTGTGATTATTGTGAAATTATGCTTATTTTACCTGTTGAGTTAGATTACTTAAGCATCAGAGGTACCACGATCCCCTCCCCCCCTCCCCCCAATTCTCCGTCTTAACAGGAACCAGGTTCGAGGCCAACATTGTAGAGATGCCTAGCCGCAAAACATGACATCAATAGTGGTGTCGTCTATGAGATGTTTTTATTTCCTATAGTAGCGTGTCCTCTGTATGCTGACAACAACGCACTCTTAAGCCTCACATTCTGAAGAATAACAACCTGAAACAATGGAAGCAAGAACCAACGAACAAGCTGAGATGATACGAAAGCTAATGGAGAAAGTGATGACCCTCCGCCAGGAGAATGCCTCCTTGCGGAGGACCAACAGAGAACCGAAGGAAGGCAAGGAAAGCCACCAATCTGAGTTCCGTCAAGCCTTGAAGTGGCGGCAGTCGAAGAAGAGCGATGCAGGATGCGCCTCCAGATCCGGAACCTCAAGGAAAAATATGATGAGGTGGTCAATGGGTAGGCCCAACGTCTATGGTGGACCAACAGCTAACTAGCTCAGGGCTACCATATAGTGCTGAAGTTTTGGAAGTCCCTCTCCCCCAAGATTCAAAGTGTAGTAGATAGATGCATACGACGGTTCCAAAGATCCCCTGGAACATTTGAAAATGTTCAAGGCCCATATAACCCTGCATGGGTTCCCGAGAGAGGTCGTGTGTGGGGCGTTTCCTCTCACTCTAAAGGGGACAGCAAGAGCATGGTTCAGGTCCCTGCCGCCCTAGACCATTGACAGCTTGGCCGAGCTAGCCCGACTCTTCCTGACGCAGTTCATGACGAGCTAGAAAAGGAGGTGACCTACTACCTACCTCCTGACCATGAAACAGTGAGACGACAAAAGTCTGAAGTCGTACCTCTCTCGGTTCAACAGAGAGTGCATGACAACAGACGATCAAGATGAGAAAATCACCATGGCAGCTCTTCTAGGGGGGATCTAACCCTATAACCCCTTCATGATCGAGATTGCGTGGAAGATCCCAACTTCATTGAGGGAATTCATGGACCGAACCGACAATTTTATCAACGTCGAAGATACACATCGGGCACTAACAGCCCCCTAGAAGACTGAGTTGGAGAGGGCAGACAAGAAAGCCGCCGGCCAGAGCAGCAGGGCGAGTTGGGAAGGTAACAAAAAGAAGATGCACGAGGTCAAACGCATAGAGGAGCAACCCCCTCGTGGGTGGGTTGGACTGCGCACCCACTCCAGCCTAGGCATAGAGGCCGAAAGAGACCCGAGCCTGCAGGGTGAACAGCGATAGGGCTTGGCCCACTCTAAGTACTGCACCTATCACAAAGTCAACAGCCACCGAACAGAGGATTACTTCACCAGAAAATGAAAGATGGAGGAGTTGGAAGCTCTACTAGACCAATGGGGTGACGGGAAGCGCGACCAACGACCCGATGACCACGCCCGACCACGGAGAAGTGAAAGTCCAGCAAGGAGAAGGGCTAGATGGTAGCCCAGAGCGAGCCTATGCCGGAGAAGCCCTACTAGAGGAGACAGCCAATGGGTGAAATTCGTACAATAGTAGGGGTACGCTGGAGGAGGGACCATCTCCTCGACAAGGAGGGCCCACGCAAGAAGGGCCAGATACGAAGAAGTGTTCACTGCTAGCAGGGCAGTCCCGAGCACCAAGAGCCACTCGAGGGAGATTGTCATAACCTTTAGCGAGAATAATGAGGAGAGCGTTCTACACCCTTATGATGATGTCTTAGTCGTGACCGTGCAGATCACCAATTACTTGACAAGGAAGCCTTCATCTGGATGGGGATCACGCCCGATTGTTTGCGCCCAGCCTCGATGCATCTCAAGGGCTTCACCAAAGATGTAATCCAGCCGATTGGAGTTATCACCTTATCCATCCTGGCGGGGAAGGCCCTAAGAACGGCAGCTACCATGGTGGAAGTTTTCGTGATAAAGGACCCTCCTACTGTAACGCAATCCTGGGGCAACCAACCCTGAACCACCCGAGGGCAGTGACTTCCAGATCCCACTTGAAGATGAAGTTCCCAACTCCCAAGCAGGTGGGCGAGATTCACGGTGAGCAGGTCCTAGGATGAGAATGTTACACTCAGGAGCTGAAGCCTGAGGCTATTGAGGTCCGAGCTCTTGAAGGAGTGTGAGAGGGTGCTGGCCCACCTCCGGCTTCAACCTTGGTGGAGCTGGACGAGGAAGTAATGGACGAGCAGGCCTTACAACAAACAAAACCCAACAAACTTATGGAATTAGTGTTGGTGGATTCGTAGAGACCAAAATGGACTGTCCGGGTGGGAACCAAGATGGCCCCTGAGATGAGCCAATCTGTAAAGTAGCTCCTCGTCGAGCACCAAGACTTGTTGGCCTGGAGTCACGAAGAAATGCCTGGGATCTACATGCCTATCGTCGAACATTGCCTCAGCATGGATCCCATAGCGAAGAAGATCAAGCAAAAGTGTTGCAGCTTCAGTGTGGATAAGTATGCAGCCATCACTGAAGAGGTAAATCAGCTCCTTGCTGCGGGATTCATAAAGGAAATCCACTATCCCAAGTGGCTTACCAACATGGTCTTGGTAAAGAATGCAAGTGGAAAGTGGAGAATGTGCATAGACTTCATCGACCTGAACAAGGCTGGTCCAAAAGATAGCTTCCCACTGCCACGCATAGATTTGATAGTGGATTCGACGGCCGGACATCCCCTCCTCAGTTTCATCGATGCATATTCTGGGTACAATCAGATCAAGATGAACACAGACAATGAGGAGAAGACGGCCTTCATCACCAACCGAGGACTCTACTGCTATAAAGCCATGTCGTTTGGTCTTAAGAATGTAGGTGCAACTTATCAACGACCGGTTAATTCAATGTTCAAAGAGCTGATCGGGCGAAATATGGAGGTCTACATGGATGACCTCTTGGTCAAAAGCTGAAAGCCTGAGTTGCACCTCGTAGATCTTAGGGAAGCTTTCGTGGTACTAAAAAAGTATAAGATTAAGCTCAACCCGCTGAAGTGTGCCTTCGGTGTCGAGTCGAGAAAGTTCATGGGCTTCATGGTCTTAGAACCTGGAATTGAGGCGAACCCTGAGAAGGTCAAGGTGATAGTGGACATGTCGCTGCCATGAATGATCAATGAGGTCCAGAGGTTGGCGAGGAGAGTGGCTGGTCTGAGCCACTTCATCGCAACGTCAAGCGACTACTACCTACCCTTTTTCAAGGTCCTTCGAAAGGCACAAGAGTGGGATGATGACTGCAGCTGAGGGAAGACTTGATTGTATACCTGGCAGTGACCCCGAACACCATGTCTACTGTCTTGGTCTACAGCGAGGAAGGAGACCAGCAACCCGTCAATTACACAAGTCGTGCTTTTCGAAAAGCCCAGGCTAGGTACCCCCGAACGGAGATGTTGGTATTCACATTAGTCATCGCCGCAAGATGACTGAGGCCATATTTCTAAGCTCACCCGATGAAGGTATTCACAAATGTCCCCCTAAGGAAAATATTGCAGAAGCTCGACATGTCTAGCCAAATGAGGAATTGGGCGATCGAGTTGAGCGAATTTGATATCGAGTACCTCCCTAGCACAATGATCAAAGGGTAAGTGCTAGCAGATTTCATAGCCAAGTTCTTGGACTTTCCTAAAGAAACGCCCATCGCACTCCAAGGCAAGTCCTGACAGGTCTACATTGATGAATCGTCCTGCAAGGTTAGGGGTGTAGGGGTACACATAGTCACAGAAGTTGGGGAAGATTATGACTACACAATCAAGCTCGGTTTCAAAACTACCAATAACGAGGCCGAGTACGAGATGCTACTAGCAGGAATGACGGTAGCTAGGTTGTTGGGAGCTACTGAAGTTGAAGTAAGGGTCGAGTCGTAGGTGGTGGTCGGTCAGGTAACGAGGCAATTTGCCACTAAAGGAGAAAAACTGAAAAAGTACCTCCAGCACGTAGGAGAGGCGAGCGACCTCTTCAAGTACTTTCATATCCAGCAAATCCTGGGGGAGAGAACCACAAGGCAGACCGTTTGGCAAAGGTCGCCTCAAGCCAAGAAGAGGCCCCTTCCTAATCACACCATAACTCGAACGGTCAACACACCAGCCATCAGGATCGTCGTGTCCATGGTCCAGCCCTCGCAGCCAAAATTGGCCGTTGACATCCTAAAATATTTAATGAACGCAGAGACGGGCCATGTCTAAAATCTTGCCATTTATATACAAAAAAAAAGTTATGGATCAACGAGTCTGATTAATTTATGTTATGTTTCATTTCTCTTTAATTGGTCTATATATAGACATAAAACTATATTTTTAGGTTTGAAGATTCGTTTGTACACATAGTACTGTATTGAATTTATATAAATATTTAGATATAAATTTAAAGTTTGATCCAAATGGGTAATTGTACTAGTACATTCGGAAAATAATCTTTGACCCAAAAATGTTTCATTCGTTCAAAGTCACTATAAAACAATTAGCAATTTTTTTTTTTTT
>QEOW01004493.1:949733-1020255 GCA_003123825.1 Juglans hindsii | reverse complement strand
AATATATATATATATATATATATATATATATATATATATATTAAGATGATGCTATTGGGACCATGTCCCTGCCAACAATCCAATTACCAATAAGTGAATTTTAGAAAAAAAAATTTATTTGCTTTTTTTTTTTCTTTTAACATATATAAATATTGTTTTTCACAAAACATACATAAACTCAATAATATTCACTTACTTAATCACTAAGAATTTTAAAAAAATAAAAATAAAAAACAAAAATCGATTTGCTTTTTTATTATTATTTTTTAACATCTATAAATATTGTTTTTTTACAAAAAATACATAAACTCAATAATATTCACTTACTTAATCACTAAGATTTTTAAAAAAATAAAATAAAAATAAAAATAAAAAACAAAAACCGATCAATCATCGGTCATCTATCGGTTCAAACAACATTATCCATATATATATAATATATATGAAAAACTCTACTCCCACTAGGGGTGCAATTGGTCCGATTTTAAACAAAATTTATGATCAAACTGGTATGCACTGGTTTTATATTTTTCAAGAATCGATTTTGCACCCGTTATACCTCTAAACCAGTGCTTCAGATTTTATCGATTCCAATCCGGTTTGGTCAGGTTTTCCGGTTTTAATATACTATATTATATATTATATAATATATATATATAATAGTATATAATACAATAGTGATAATATATTGTAGTATATTATAATATATAGTGATATAGTTTTAGTATAACTATTAATACAATAGAGTATAGTGATATAAGATTTTAAAATTAATATTGTATTAGTTAGTAATTTATTATATAATACAAAACTATTATATATATAATTATATATTATATATAAAAATTATATACAATATAAAAATTATAATATATATATGAACTGGTCCTGATTTTAGAGAAAGAAAAATCGGAACCTGATCGATTTTGACTGGTTTTAAGAAAATAAAATCGGTATCGGACTGAACTAAACTCGATACCAGACCAACCCGGCCCACTGGTTCGGTCCGGTTTACTGATTCAATGGTTTATTTTTACACCCCTAACTCCAACTAATGGGAGTTACCCATTTTTTCTAGGTGTTGTTTTCTATTATTTAATGTGTAAGAAAGTATTTTTTTTATTAAATTTAAAATTATTTTTCTTTTTTAAAAAATGTTTAAGAGATTTATATCTAATTTGGGTACGGATGTATTCTCAGCAGACCTCACTACTATTCATTATTTTATTATTACTTTTTCATTATTATTCACTGAATACCTGTTCATACCTCACTACCCAAACGTAACTTATATACACACACATATATATATATATATATATATATATATAGAATGATCCATATATATCACTAAAAAAAAATTACACACACACACACATATATATATAATGATAGTTGCAGTCGTGAGTGTGCAAGCACCACACAATTATTTTGAAAAAAATAAATAAATACGGGATCCACATGAAAAAAATTAATTTTTTAATAGTGGATCTCACTCCATTTTAAAGCGATTGCACGACGCTTACATACTACACGATTGTATATAAGATTATTCATATATGTGTGTGTGGATGTAGCATGCCAGGCGTGCTCTCATTGTTAATTGATTTTTTTTTTCCTTTCAATCATTTTTTAAAAGAAATTCACAAATTTATTATTTTTTAACTATTAAATAAAAAAATAAAATATACGAGCAATGAACATGAGAGATAAAGCCATGGGAAAGGTTAGCATTTTCAAAGGAAACAAAGAGAAAAGAAAGATTCCGGAGCAAAGTGATTTAAGTTTTAACCCTGCACGGACCCACCACATGATGAACTCAACCCCGGGGCTATTTAAACGTATGCCTGAAATCTATCCCGAAACAACTCACAAGTCCTCAAGCACGCAAGGGGATCAAACGTTCTGCTATTACAAGTAAAACCTGAGACTCCATTTTTGTTCTTTCAGGTTTAGAGTTATTCTTTTTGCTTCTTTGTATCATGTACTCTTATCTGCTTAATATATTCTCTGTTGCATGTGAGACTGCATCGGCTATAAAAAAAGAAATCAAAACATAATTATTTTTTATAGTGACTGATCACGATGTGATAGAGAGTACGTCTACTAGTAATGTGTTTTGTATGACAGTTAACTAGGTTTCAAATGCTAAACGTTCCCGATTCGGGAGGTAAAAAGTGTCTCGAATGAGTTTTTTTTTTTTTTTTTTTTAATGATTAAAGAAGTGCTTTTTAATAATGTTGTGAATTTTTTTATTTTTTTAAAAATGTTCATGACGATTAAAAAAATATATAAAAAAAAAATAAAATAAAATGTGCTATTCGGGACGTTTAATCGGGAGCTTTTTTCGGGAAGTGTAGCACTGCTCTTTAGAAACTTACTTTTTCTCCGAGAGAAGCCATGCATGCATTTAAGCTTCGTTCTTAAATCTATCTCAACTCATCATTATAACTTTTTTAAATTTCAATACAAAATATAATAAATAATTCAACATTTTTAAATCTCAAAATAATAATAATATTAAAAAATAATATAATAACATTATTTTGTCATCTCAACTCAACTCAGTTCAACATCCAAACGTTAGAGCCGGCATTAGTCATTGCAGTGAAGAACGTTACTATTATATATNACACTGCAATATTTTCAATCTACATCTCTTCAATCTCTTCTCTTCTGATCTCTACATTCTCTCTGTCTCAATCCTGTTTCTAAAGACTAATTCGTTAACCAAAGAACTGAATGGGGGGAAATACTTTCATTTGCCTAATAACTTTCCTAAGAGTAGCTGCCACAGTCATTAGTTTCTACATTTGAAAACTTAATATTAATAATGGGTTCCTTTTCACTCCCGAAGCTAGCTATCACTCCTTTTGAAATGGATCCAAGTCATTCGACGATTTTGAGTGATGCTGCTCAACATGGAAACATCCCGGCATTGTACTTGGCAATAAAGACGAATCCGGAAGTTTTGGACAAGATTGATAAGATTCCATTTGCTGAGACTCCTTTACACACGGCCGCATCAGTAGGACAGACAGAGTTTGCCATGGAGATAATGATGTTAAAGCCATCATTTGCTAGGAAGCTTAATCAAGATGGCTTCACCCCCATGCACCTTGCTTTGCAATTTAAACAAACCAAACTTGTGCTCCGGCTACTTGATGTCGATAAAGACCTTGTCCGTGTCCAAGGAAGGGGGGGAGTGTCTCCTTTCCATTATGCAGCCGAAATTGGAGAAGAAGATCTTTTGGTTGAATTTCTAAATGCCTGCCCAAAATCTATTGAAGATATGACAAATCGAAAGGAGACTGCTCTCCATATCGCCCTTAAAAAGAAAAAATTCGATGCTTTTAGGTTACTTGTGGGTTGGCTTCGGCGGTCCTGGTTTATCCATTCTGCCTGGATGGAAAAGAATTTGCTGAATTGGCCCGATGTCGATGGCAACACTCCGTTGCACCTTGCTGTCTCAACAAATGATGCCGAGGTGATTTACCTAAAGTTTTGGAATCCATATTTATTCTCCGTTTTTCTTTTCGTTTAAAGTGTAACATTTGCTTTTAATTTCTTTTTGTTTGTTGATAAAAGATTCTTCTAGCTTTTTCAATTTGAGAAATGCTTTAACTCAAAGCAATCCTATAAAAATAAATCTATTATAAATTGACATGATTTGATGTGATATTAGTTTATTTTTATTGTAAAGTGATATAACATATTATACAAAGTCATTAATTTGTACGTTACTTTTGTGAAACTCTCTTTGCAGCAGTAGTACTTCTCTTTTAATTTGAGAAATGTTTTAGCCACAAATAAATCTTACAAAAATAAATCTATTATAAACTGACGTGACTTTATGCGATACGTTAAATTGTAAATTTAATTTTATTATAAAGTGATCTAGCATATTATACGAAGTCATGTAAGTTCTAATTTTACTTTTATGAAAATCGCTTTACAGTTGTAATACTTCTATTTTAATTTCTTTCTAATCGGTAGTGCAAACCTTTTTGCGACGATGACATCAGTAATTTTGCGTTTTATGAATTGTATATTATATATTCAGGTCGTGAGGTGTTTTATGAATTGTATATCAGTTGACATGAACATAAAGAATTCGGCAAATCAAACAGCTCTTGAAATCTTGGAACAGATGCATGGAGCCAATAATTACCGAGAGACCATTTAGGATATGATACATCGTCCCAAGATTTTCCTGTCATTATTCCAGTATCTATTCCCGTATCCTTCTCTTCCTGGAGTTGCACAACTGAGAACTTTCTTAAGCTCTTGTTTCTCAATTTCTGAGAACTATTACATATTCATGTTTCGTCAGAATATGGAGGTAAGCAATGATACGCGCAATATGCTGTTGGTGGTTGCTACATTGGTTGTAACAGTTACGTACCAAGCAGTTCTGAGCCCCCCGGGAGGAGTTTGGCAAGATGACTTCAATGCTGAAGCCGGTACTGGTGCAAGTGAATTATTAGTGAGTCGACCCTCACATCATGCAGGGAGGGTAATCATGAGCACAAACAATTCATATCTATTCTTCACTTTGAACACTCTAACCTTCTTTATGACCAACATGACAATAATCTTCCTCCTCCCTCTTGGTAAATTTACTCGCTTTTTGGTCATCTTACCTCTTTGTGCCCTCACTTTCTGCTATTGTGCTTCAACTTATATCATTTTCCCTACAGATTCCTCCCGCGTTATAAATTATTTACTGCTGCTCCCTTTGGCATCTCTTGTTTTCTTGAATTATTTTTTGGTCGGGAAGCTAACAAACCTTATACAGCCTTTTCATCCTATAGCTCAAAATCTTCATCCAAAATTTACAAGGGGTTGGTTTTAATTTCTGAGTGTTTTTTCTTTCTTCAAATGAGTGTCTTTTCATTCACTTATCAATCCAAGATTTTCTCTACATGCATCCTTTTTTTTTTTTTCCTTGTGAGATCGAATTGCGTTCTTTATCTTTCGGTTTCTTTATCTTATAACTACTTATCGTGTGGACCTATGAATTTTGGTATTTTGGTCTTGCCTTTGTAACTGAACCATGTTAGTAGTGTGCTGGTAATTTAACAGCCATGTACTGTAGAGGTGTTGCTTGATATGCACTGGACTTGCTTGTATATGGGACACATCTCCTCTGAATATCCAACCCTATATTTTACGGTTGAGCGATCTACTACTAGCTAGTACATATATCGCTTGGTGCGAAGTGTTATAAGATGTGTAGTCCAAACGACCATCTAATTCAGAAAATATGTTCAACACACATAATGTGTGGTCTAGTGAAGCAAGGAGATCTGGGTTTGACGATGTTGAGTTAGCAGATTACACATTGAGAGCTCTGGCATAACACCCCGATTCAATAATATGACGAATGATATATTGGCCTAAATTAGGTTTAAATGAGAGATATTGGAGAAGCTCACAAGTTATCATTTCTGAGATTGACTTGGACTTTTTAATTTGGTGCATAGGCTTAAGAGTTTTTCTTGACGGCCCAAAGTAATTATTACGCGAGTTGGACTTACTTTGGACTCCAACCGGGCCAATTAGAATTTATTATTTGGTCTACGAATATTTAGGGAAGCCCAATAATTTAGTTGGGCCCACCAAATGGGCCAACCCATTTGTTAAGCCTGTACAAAACCCAAAGGAAAAATCCTAAATTGACCCAAGACCCAAAACTCACGGACAGAAGAAATCTGGTTGCACTAAGGCTCTAGGGCAGGCAATCCGGCTGGCCCAAGTGGATTGGCGGGTAGGCTAATCAAAAGAAATAAAATGCAGGTGTGGGTAGCGGGTGAGGCTACCCACCCACCTCGCATATTGTGACACCCCTAACCTCCATCGAGATTTAATGGAGATTGAAGCGTCGGAACATAGAATCGTTCATGATAAATAATATGCAATATACCTAGCATACTTATACCGATATGTAATAACCACAACGGCTTTTTTTTATTCTTTTTTTTTGTACATGGGAGGGGGGATTCAATCTTTGGTTCTCTCTATAAGAAACCAAGGTGTTGCCAATTGATCAAAATGATTTTGGCATAAGCTTTTTTTATTCAAACGTAAGTTGCACTAGAATGGTCTAAATCTCAAATTAAATATCATGTCTTAAACAATCATACAACAGTAGGGTCCCAAACATTGACCTCATAAACCACAAAAAGCTTAGGAAATTGTTTTATGCTACACAGTTAAAAACATGAACAATCTTCTTCCTCCAATATCTTCCAAAGGTTCGTTATCAAACACCTAAACATCTCCATATAGAAGGAAATTGACACAAGTTGGCCTTCAAGGGTGAATTCGTCTTCAGTCATCTCAGGCGAGTCGTCCATGTAACACCCTGTATCCAGAGGGGTCGAAGAGTTATGCTAATCGTTTTTCAGATGCCATATCATATCAAACAGAGTACAAAATATTTTCATATCATTTTCACATAATCAAAATAGATTCAAAGTATCTTCATATAACATGTATGACATTCACAGATTTCATATTCGTTCTTTTGCATATTTCAAAAACAACATGTCAAAATATTGATCATGTCCACACCAGTCATGTCAGAAACACTTTCTCTTTTATACAAATTCCGTGACTAATGCAGAACACTTAATTGAAGTTGTTTTCACATTTCTTTTTAAAACATATCATGCACATTTGTCATAAATTTAACATTAGTTCATTTTCTTTTTATGCAAAGCCTAGCATAGAAACCTCGCTTACCTGACTCTTGTAGCTTATTATCGATTTGAGATCGTAATCTAGCCATAACTTAAATAAATAAATATTTGTTAACACATTAGAACCCACATACTAGTACATAACTTAGCTAACAAATATTTCACCTTCACAACAATAGAATAAAACAAACTCATAACTAGGTAAGTACATGAAACAACATGCAAACCAACAAATTCAACAACCAACCAGAACCCATTTACTCCCGGTATGTAAACCACTTAACCATTTCACATACTACACTATCACTCAGATCATAACCAGCCCTTAACACTACATTAGACACTCTCCACATGTTACACACAAACCGAACTGAAATATAATACCCAATCATCCCACAAGTCAAATTCAAACATTCACATGGCTTACAGCAGTTTCAGCCCGACACACTTCATCACTTAATCAACCAAATAGCCACCCCAATAGCCAACATCAACTCAAAAATAGATTGCATACAAATCGTGAAAATTGTTAACGTGGACTCAACCGTCAGTATAAAACTCCAACACAACCGACATGTAAATCAAAACAGCCGACCAACAACAAATTAACCCGAGCCTCCACATATCAATCCAACAAAATCAACCCAATAGCAACCATAGAGCAAAATTGGACAGCCATATAAATACTTCATATCCCATAACCAACATCAATCCAAATAGCAAAATGTACATCCAAATAATTTAACATTAACTCTAACGGTTAGTATATAATTCAAATGATAACAAAACATCCTCTCCTCAAGCCCCAAGCATCCACTTAACTCACTGCACATCCAACACAATTTTTCCAACCTCAAGACCAGTCCAACACAATATGTCTGCTTACAAAATCCCACGCAACCACCACATCTACCACACGTTATCCACACTTCAAATCCAACCAAGAAATCACAATTACACAATTCTCAATACACAACAAATCAACAAAGTCTTCCAATAGGTACCAATATACAGATCACTTTTAACTAAATAATACAAATGGTAGTACTAACACTCTAATTATCTTACGAAATTTTGTGTGTTTAATTCGATAAAACTCGATGGCGAGGAGACATTGTCTAAGGCTTATTTCAGTGCCATGTGATATAAAGCAGTGATGTTAAATTTAATTAAATCATTGCACTACAACACAATTTGTCTTTTGTGACAGAGGAAACCGTCACAAAAAATAACTAAAACGTCACTAAAGACATTTGGTGACGGTTTAAAATCGTCACCACGACTGTCACCTAATGTGCATCACATAAAACAATTGGTGACGGTTTACTGTTGAACCATTACTAAAAATATTCTTAGTGATAGTTGGAGGTGTTTCATTTGGTGTAACTTTTGAATGTTCCCTTTTTTGTGATGGTTGAGATCTGTTACAGAAAGTAACGTTTGGACGTCCAATAGAATGTTCGAACATCAACCCGACCAATTGACGTTCAAATGACAGAAGTTGACGTTTGTTGAATATAGTTCGAACGTATCATATTTATGTTTAGACGTTTATACGTCCGAACGTTAACTGCAATAAACATTCAAAATTTCGTTTGAACGACCAATGTTCGAACGTTTAGGGTATAATATTCAGACGTTAGTTCGAATGTTAACGAAGAAGCATTCGAACGCAAGTGGTATGTTTGGAGGTTTGTTCGAACGTTAATCGTTTAAACATTCGAACGTTTTGTTCGTTTGAGGGTGAGTATGTTCGAACGTTGAGTTGTACATTCGAACGTTACGTTATAATTTAGTATAATTACGTTCGAGCGTTGGTTTGACTGTGAACAAATGTTTGAACATTTTTTTTACATTTGAACGTACAAATCAGAAATACTAATTTCATAAAATTAAAAAACATATCAATTGTATCATATTGCACACCATCATTTAACAAATAACAATAGCTTATAAAGTTTCAAAATTAGATATTAAAAGTTATATACACTGATAAAATTGATAAAATTCATTTCTTCTTTCCTCGCTCACCATGATTCTGTTGCAATGACATAACACTCTCCATATACACCATCATCTCCCACTACACTTACACTTGGACTTCACTGCATATTCTTTCCTCCCGGTCTCTCTGTTAGTCCTGCAAACGCATCTCTAAATGATACTGTCACTCTAAGAGGGACTCAAACTCTTGTTGTCTCAACCTCATATACTCATTCTCGTGTCGTGCAACTTCCAAATTCTTGGTAAGATTATTAATTTGTGAAGTCGATGAGGTTGAGGAGGATGAACCGGAATGCTTGAAAGATCGTCCCAAACCTCTTGCCATACTAGACTTGGACCCCAGCACTTGCGTGAATATATCTATATCACTCGGAGAGGAATCCCAAAAGCTGACTATATCTCCATCATTTTTTCCTGCAATTTGAAAGAAAACACACAATAAGTAACGTATTAAAAGAAATACAAATAAAAAATAAATTATTCACATGTTGCATAATTTATTTAATGAAATTAACACCGCTCACCTAATAATTTGCAGCGGCAGGATCCATCCACTCACTACGCTCATTAGGGTGAGCAACAACATAGAAATGAATTAGAGAAAAGTTTGTAGGATCATCACATTTCAAACAAAGCGACATTAGTAATAATTTTAAAAAGATAATGTTAGTACTTAAGTAAAAGAATATCAAAAAAATAAATGAATTCTATAATTTATTAATTACCATTTTCTCAGCAAGACGGTGGAATGACCTTGAACTGGCACGATGGTGGACAATCAGAGCGGATCTATTCTGTGCATTTGTAGAACTTAAGTGCTACAAAATTAATTAAGAATGTGAATTGTAATATATATACATATAATATATAGAAAGAATATAAATTTAATAATTAAACTATATAAATATAGAATACCTTATAATCTAGAGTTGCGAAAAGATCACAACACTTTCTCCAATCGTCTAACTTCATCTACTGGAAAGGGGACTGCGCAACCTCTTCCAATGTCTTAAGCTTCTTGAAGTGGTCATGACATCGTCCCCTGTGACGTCGAAATAGTGTAGCCACCAACTCATTCACAGTTCTCGAATCCTCGGTACAGCCAAAGTCGAGATCAAATTCATCCCAATAAGTGAATTACATGGAAAATATGATATACTAATCTAGGTGAAAAAAAATGTACTCTCAAAGTAAACTTACCAGCACATGACTCCAAATGTGATCTTTAATCACATTCAGAATATCTCGCCATGATCGCAAATAAAATGGAGCATAAACTCGGACTACTGCGCCAATATAGGAGGAAAGCACTGCTGCATTATCATCTATTACTCCAATGGAATTATCAGGAATTGTGACTTTGAGTTTTTCGTACATTCTATTTTTCTCAAGAGAAATGCCACGTGTATAGCCACGACCGTGATGAGCGGATGCATCAACTAATAGATAATAGTATAATTATAGTTAGACAAAAATATTAATATATATAATTAATTATCAACGACATTTCTTTACTAGTAGGTGTCGACTGGTTGTCGTTCTCTTGCGTGTTAACTTGATCTTGAGGAGCGAATTCCTCAGGTGGGGAGTCCTCAACGGGTTCAGGACTTGGACTTGGCGAAAGAGGCACATTTCTTCATCATCGTTTCGGCGGCATCTTTGAAAATGATTTATATGATAAAGAAAATGAATTAGAATAAATTATGAAAAGTATAATATTCTATAGTCACCTATATGAATAAAATATTTAATACTTTTATTCTTCATCTGTGATATTCCGTATTTACATGTATTTTGACTAAGTAAATTATTGCATTTATTAAGATTATGAGCTTTCTTGTTTTAGTATAATTACGATGATTTACGTTATATTATTTTAAGATTTTTAATTGTTAATTTAATATGTTTTCTTGTTATTAATAATTGTTCATTATTTAAATTACTTTTTATTTTAAATTAGTTTATTATTGGATTTAATTATTTTATTTTCATTTTAATCACTACGTTTAAATTATTTTATTTAATTTGCTGTTTTGAAACTTTTCGTTGGATCATTTTTGTAACCCAAAATATGAGGATTGGACCTCATTTCTTTCTCTCTATTTTTCTTTTTCCTCTTTTTCTTTTCTTCTTTTTTCTTTTTCCTTTTTTTTTTCTCCTCTCTCTCTCTCTCTCTCCAGCGTGCGACGTCTTCTCCCTCTCTCCCCGCGTCCGCGTCGTTCTTCTCCTAGCCACCGTCGTGCGCTGCCGTGTGCCTCACCGCCCAGCCCACGACCTTCCCCACCCTCCGGCGACCACCCCCTCCATTCCCAGCTCCTCCCACGCCGCCGTTAGCCCCCTCGCGCAGCCTCAAGCCGCGACACCTCTTGTGCTCGCACGCTACCGTCGCGCCACCTCCGGCCACCATTTCTTTACCACTTCATCCTCGACCTCATAGCAACCTAATGCACCCATCCTCAGCCCAGATCTACCATCGGTGAAGCACATTCATCAACATCTCCGTTTTGAGCATTTTGGCCTTAACTCTCTCTCTACGACTCCACCCACGGCCAACCACCACCACCACTAGTTTCATCGACATCCCTAAGCCCTTCCCTATCAATCTCGGGTCTTGGTTTGTCCTCGTTCAAAAGTGGATTTTTGAGCCCACGGTCATAGTGCATTTTGCACTATTCCGTTACTGTGCCGTCACTTCTTGCAGCTCTGTGATCTTTCAAAAATTATATTATAACGCTGTAAGTATTTTCCCAAATAACTTTTGAGATTTAAATGTATTTTTGCTCTAACGCATAATTACTGTGATTTGGTTGGTTGTGCAGGACTGAGTCCGAGGAGTAAGGGGGTCTGTTGGATTGGAGGATGGAGTTGTGTGATTGGACTATGTTGGGTTTTGTTGGCTGTTGAATATTTGTGTTATGTCATATACAATGCATTTGCATGTATGTTCATGTTTGTAAATGAAAATTGGGTTTTCGTGTAATTGCATTCATGTTCATGTGTATATTTGAAAACTGAGTTTTCATGTATGAAATGATTTTGTGTATGTTTGAAATGATTAGATTGACTGGTTTGAGAAAAAGGAAAAAGAGACTGTAGGGATGGTGGTAAGCAGGGATGGTGGTATAGTCCCACCTACGATTCTCGCCAACGGTGCACGCGGTAGGGATGGTGGTAAGCAGGGATGGTGGTGTAGTCCCACCTGTGATTCCCGCCTACAGTGCACGTGGTAGAGATGGTGGTAAGCAGGGATGGTGGTAGAGTCCTGCATGTGATTTCTGCCTGCAGTGCTCTGATAAGTACCTCTTGTGTGAAAAGAAACTGTAGGGATGGTGATATAGTCCCGCCTGTGATTCTCGCCTACGGTGCACGCGGTAGGAATGGTGGTAAGTAGAGATGGTGGTATAGTCCAACCTGCGATTCCCGCCTACAGTGTCCGATAAATGGTTGGATTTTGTGTGAATCATTTTCTGGAAAAATGACGGATTACATTTTTGGGCCAAAATGGGATTTTGGCATGTGTTGGAAAATAATCATTTTCGAGGAAATGATATTTGGGTTTGATGCATATTTCATCATATGCATGCATGTTGGTTGTATTAATGCACTTTTATATCGTGGGTTGTTTGGATTATTAGTTACCTGCGGTACCGTTTTGTGGTACCGTAGATTTTGATGCAGATGAGAACGAAGAGCCTGAGGGATCAGCTCCGTGAAGGGAATGACTTGTGGTTGCTTTTGAATTATGGAATTTGTTTCATTTTGCCTATGTATTCGGCTCTTTACTTTATTTTACGGATAACTGTATAACGTTTTAAAGACAATTTATGTTGAATATTTGTATTAAACAATTCTGGTACTTAGTTGGCTTATTTATATTAACCGCTATGACTTTTATTGTGTACTTTTGCATGTTGCACACACTTGAGCACATTGGGATGTGTTACCTGTATTGTCATCATCCCGATGTCACGATTCTCGCATTTCTGTACGTGGGAGTCGGGGCGTCACATAATCTTCAGATGTATTTTTCATGCTTGTTTCAGAATCTCCTTCAATAACATCTTTGTCATCATCATCAACCTCTTCTTCGTCCTCCTTATCCATTTCCTCCCCAGATTCTTCTTCTGACTCTTCTTCTTATTCTTGCTCACTTACTTGAACTGAATGATCATTTAATACGAACGAGTTGAGATGGATGGGTGGGACTTCATCTCTACACAATGGGAGCAACTCGAGTGCACCAAGGTCAACAAATAAATTAATACTAGGCATCTACAATCGGTGTGTCATCTTTATCTCTACTATTCTCGTAATCTGCACTCGTTCCTGCTTCATATATATTTCGAGGGACAAATTTTTTTACGACTCGCCAAGTTATCTCTCCACTATCTTCACTAGTGCTTTTCATTGGATCAATTAAGTAATAGACTTGGGTAGCTTGACATGCCAATATGAATGAATAATCTTCGTACTATTTAGATGCAGTATTGACACTCGTAAAATGATTATCCCTATGTATCGAAACTTGACCACCGCCTAGATCCCACCAATCACATTTAAAGACATATGTTACTGATCCACCTAGATATTTCAATCCGGTAATATCACGTGTGAGACCATAATAGCCAATATCAACATTTTCATGACTCCCCTCAGCCAACACACTACAATTTTGAGTCTTTCTATTACGTTCACGGTCCAGAATATGGAATCTAGAACCTTCAACCGTGTATGTAGTGTATCGAAGTGCTCTATTTGAGGGACTATGGGTCAATGTATACAATTTAAGAAAACTGATTTGGGATCATGAGCACGTTGCTCCAAAATCTATCAACTGAAATAATATATACTTATTAAAAGTTACCCAAAGTTAAAAGTCTCAAAATCTAACATATATGTAATTTTAGTTCATACACGTTATTCAAATTATCTGGGAAACTATTCCTCGTGTCTTGCCTCTAAATTCTCTACGCCTTCCATCCTAAGTTTTTTCATGTGCTTACTGTATATAAGTACAAAAGAATATTATTTTAAGCACAAAAGTTATAATTAAACATTTTTAACTAGAATTATTTGAAGCATGCAATGACATACCTGAGATAGTCATCAATCTCCCAGAAATTAATTAGCACGTACCACCGAACTTTACCCAACTCTCCATCAATTAAATCGTAACCCATTTGTGCACCCAAGGGCCTTACATTTTGGGAAAACACTGGTAGCTCACAAGGAGGCTAAGCAGCAAGATCAGCATTTCGCTCTTGACGATTAAATCGTATCTCAAAACCACGATGATATAAAGAGCGAAATGTTAATCATTTATCATATATATATGCCTCTGCTATTGAACCCTCAACTCTGGCTTTATTCCCAACAATGTGCTTCAGTTAACCCAAATATCTTTTAAATAGATACATCCAACGGAACTGCACCATCATAAAAAAATGATGGTGGAAAGATTTGCTCAAATTTTTATAGTCTAGTAGCAATGTCTTTTTCCATCTTCCGCAACATATCTCGATTTACTACCAGAGCGTACAAATCCTTAAAAAATATATAGAGTTCAGATATGGCGACACGTACATTAGATGTCAGCTTCCCACTAATTCCCATTGGTAATAACTTCTGCAAAAATATGTGACAGTCATGATTTTTCAATCCACTAATTTTTGAGTCATCAGGGCTCACGCATCTACCGATATTTGAAGTATAACCATCTAGCAACTTCACACATTGCAACCATTTGGAGAAGTCCATCCTCTCCTTCCTCGTCATCTTAAAACATGCATGCAGCATGACCACCCTGTCAGATGTCGTCATCGTAATAACTACTGATATTTACTCTCTAATTTATTTTAAATAAGTATATTTATTTATTCTAACTCTCTACTTATTTGGTGGGTCCAAGACTTCTTTCTTGAAGAGTATTTTATATTTAATAATATAATGATTTGAAACCTCACAATGGTAGGAATATAGACAATAAGTTATTATTAATTATAGTTATTATGTGTGTAACACGCCGATCCTGAAGGTCTGGAGAGTTAGCTCTTAATACCTAATATCAACTTCAATAACACAACTATAAAATCCAGAAAACTTCATAAAATATTAATTCATTTACTCAACCTAAAAATTTATGTTCCTTCATAGGGACAACAAAGATGTTCTCAATAACATAAATTAAAAACTCTCCAAAGACTTGAAAATATCCTTAATTCATTAAATCAAAATAACCGAAAATAAATTAATTTACAAACTACGACTCTCAAATAAGCACTTGTACCCTCAGACACTTATTCCACTACGATTATCACACCTTGCTAAAACTTCCTACTCTTGTTCTCCAGCTGAACCATCAAAATTATCTGAAAAATATATGGAGATAAGGGGTGAGTTATCAACAACTCAGTAAGCAGAGAACATATATTAGTGTGTAAACATGAGCATTTATCAGAATTCAAAATGCTAAACAAAACATTTTCTTTCAGAATGCAGAATCAGAATATTTGTTTTCAGAATGCAAAATCATAACCTATTACCAAAAATATAAGAGTGAAACTTTCAGAAAACATTCTTATGCAAAATTTCCATTCGCAGAGCATAATTGAACATATTCATCTTATCTTATCATATCAGAACAGAGACCATGTTTGACCCTCGTGGTAGGGTTGTGCAAATCCCGGTAGTTAACCGAGCAGAAACAGAATGTGAATCTTTCCCTTATTCATTCTTGGAGCCTCGAGTGTGCACATAGGAAAGACCACGTAGAAAACTACTTTATTTCCAAAGTGGGTACACTAGAAACAGAAAAGTTGGTAACAACCCGAGCAGAGGCCACAGTTTTACACCCGTGGTAAGGTTAGAATATGTAGCGCCCGTCCTTGTGGTGAGACTTTTTGTAAAATATTTCGATAAAGGACGACGGGAATTACCGTCCGATTTAAAACTTTTTATTTTCTTCCCAAGGTGCAAGACTCTATGTTTATAAAATAAAAAGTGTTTTTACAATAAAAGAGGTTTACAGTGGAAAACATTAATCTTACAATAAAAGGATCCTTCGTACGATTAAAACCCATGCCTAGACTTCTGTGCTCTTCCCCATGGCCGTGTCTGTCCTGATGCGTACTTCTCATTCTGTCCCTGTGAGGGGGGAAGGGACATGCATAAAAATTAAAATGAGTTAAAAACTCGTATGCATTACTTCATACCGTTAAAATATAACAACATAGGTTTTCATTCATGCATTCATCATTCATACATACCATATGTGCATGCTTACATACATACGTGCATTCTTTTGAAAACGTCACTGGACGGGATTTTCCTTTGAAAATGGACTTTCTTTTCGTAAAACGTTTCCCCCGTCAGTGCCTTCATTTCTGCAAGAATGTGGTGCATTCTTGTGTTAGTGCGTTCATTCAAAAAATCACCGGACGGGGTTTTCTTTCAGTAAAATGTTTCCCCCATCAGTGCCTTCATTTCTTAAAAGTTCGTGCATTCGTGCGTTCGTGCGTATATGCATACATACATACATACATACATACATGCATTCTTTCTTATCGCTTTCATAGGCTAGTACACACTGTTACGCCCCGTGTGTTGGGGTTATCGGTCTTCCTTTGGACTCGGACTCCGCCCGTGGCCAGGGGTTGGGAATCCCTTTTCAGTCAGGGGGCAGCACTGGGTGCACTACCATTACTACTGACCCGGCATTGCAATCTGCCCATTCATTGGTACCCTTTTCATTCATTCATGTGGCCGTTACGTATCTTCATACATTTCATGCCTTTCTTTGTTTTTCATTCTTTCATTCATGTCAGCTCTGAGAGCTGAAGCTTTCATTCATTCATGCCACCTCTAAAGAGCTGGAGCTTTCATTCAGTTTTTTGTTTCATTTAACAGTCCTTTCATGAGAAAACATTCATTTAAGATTCAGTTCATGAGAAAACATTCATTTTCATGAGAAACATCGTTTGGGGCGTAAGCCCGAAAATCGTCTTTCATGTTTCAGTTCATTTCAGTCCTATCTTTCATTTAACAGTTCGTTCATGGAAAACATCGTTTAAAAACATACTTGGGCTTAAACGTTTGCTGGAGGGTGATGACCGGTGGCAGAGGAAGCTGCCGGGGGAGTGGTGGCGCCGTTGGGTGGGGCACAGCTGTGGAATGGGCATCATGCCGATTCGGGCTTTACACTTCCAAAAGGGAGAGCACGAGGGAGAGAGATCGGGCTGGGGAGGCTTGCCGGCGTGAGGCGGAGCTGGTGGTGCCGACGGTGAGGTCTGGCGCTGCACGGCGGCACCGAGCTGAGCAGTGGAGCCTTCGGCGTGAAGGAGCTGCGTACAACGTACGCCGAAGGAGAGAGGGAGGAGAGAGAGAGCGCTGGGGAAAAGTGAGGAAGAAAGAGAGAGGGTCTGGGTTTATAATCTAGTCCCTTCGTCTTGGGGTCCTTAAAATGATCTAACGTTGATATATTAAAACACTGATTTGAAAATGCGTAAACGTTAACTTAATTAAAAGCACTCAGAGGAATTAAGGTAGAATATTATTTAAACTAACTTTAGTTTATAAAATAATATTCTTCATCATTAATAAATGATGAAGTCTTATTTAATATATTTAAAAGGATGAAACCATTTAATTAATTAAAGCCTTCACATAATTTAAATTCCATAATATTTTTAATAACTGAAATCATTTTAATGATTAATATTAAAATGATTTCCAACAATTATAATATTTTTGGAGCTCTTCAAGAATATTATAATTGTCGTATTTAAAATCAAGTTTAGTTCAATAACACTAGAAATACTCCTTATAAACATTTTTGGTACATTTAAAACACTGGACGTGCCCTAGAATTCACATAATATCTTTTAAAATACGCCTCGTGGATCGACATGCGTGATGAGGCTTGCAGTCGCTAGATGGAAGGGGCAGACAGATCACATAATCTCTGCCCTCGGGATTTGCTTACGTCATAAAGACGGAACGTACGTCAGAAAGAAAGAACGTACGTAAGAAGGAAGGAGTTGGGTATTACAATCTTCCCACCTTAAATAAATTTCGTCCTAGAAATTTGCTTAAGGTTCTAGGGATTTGCTTAGCGTTCTAGGAATTTGTGCAGCATTGTAAGGATTTGCTCATCTTTATTAGGGATCCCTTCGTACATGTCCTCACGTTGTCTTGACGCGTCTCCACGTACGTTCGGTATCTTTGTCAAGCCTCGTACAGGACTTGTCCTCACGTCTTGTCATTCCTCCATCGATATGCTTAATGTCAGTCCGAAGTACTTGAGCCCATCCATCACGTAGCACTTGTACCTTCCACACTAACATTCCTAGCGGTGAGGCTTGAAGTTGCCATCTCATTGTACGTTTCGGTCCTAGTTTAGTCTGTAGTCGTTCATGCATTTCTTAACTATTGAAGTCTTTCTAAAGTTCCTTGTCCATTCCTTAATTGGCATGCAACTATTGCTACATGCCCTAACGTTCCATCATTCATTCCTTACCCTCTAACTATGTTCAGTCTCTAATACCCTTTACATTCTATGCACTTAGCATGAGTACCTCTTTCTAGTTGCCAGTCTGACATGCATGCATCCCTTAAGTCATACATTGAAACTATCATAGCATTTTAAATAAAAATACTTTCTTGTACTTACTGCAGGACGAGACATGCCTTGGGAAGATGTCAGTCTAGGTTATTCCTTCACTTGCAGTTTCTCTTTTCAAAGTTTTCTTTGTTTAGAAAAAGTTTTCTCTTAAGAAAATGATTTTCTCTCTTTTATTTTGAAAAAAATACTATAGAGTCTAACATAACCTGGGCTCTGCTCTGATACCACTATGTAATGCCCGTTCTTGTGGTGAGACTTTTTCTAAAATATTTTGATAAAGGACGACGGGAATTACTGTCCGATTTAAAACTTTTTACTTTCTTCCCAGGGTGCAAGACTCTACGTTTATAAAATAAAAAGTTCTTTTACAATAAAAGAGGTTTACAGCGGAAAACATTAATCTTACAATAAAAGGGTCCTTCGTACGATTAAAACCCATGCCTAGACTTCTGTGCTCTTCCCCATGGCTGTGTCTGTCCTGATGCATACTTCTCATTCCGTCCCTGTGAGGGGGGAAGGGACATGCATAAAAACTAAAATGAGTCGAAGACTCGTAATCATTACTTCATACCGTTAAAATATAACAACATAGGTTTTTATTCATGCATTCATCATTCATACATACCATACGTGCATGCTTACATATATACGTGCATTCTTTTGAAAACGTCACTGGACGGGATTTTCCTTTGAAAATGGACTTTCTTTTTGTAAAACGTTTCTCCCGTCAGTGCCTTCATTTCTACAAGAATGCGGTGCATTCTTGTGTAAGTGCGTTCATTCGAAAACATCACCGGACGGGGTTTTCTTTTAGTAAAACGTTTCCCCCATCAGTGCCTTCATTTCTTAAAAGTTCGTGCATTCGTGCGTACATGCCTACATACATACATACATGCATGCATTCTTTCTTATCACTTTCATAGGCCAATACACATTGTTACACCTCGTGTGTTGAGGTTAGCGGTCTTCCTTTGAACCCGGACTCCGCCCTTGGCCACGGGCCAGGAATCCCTTTTCAGTCAGGGGACAGCACTGGGTGCACTACCAGTACTACTTACCCGGCATTGCAATTTGCCCATTCATTGGTACCCTTTTCATTCATTCATGTGGCCGTTACGTATCTTCATACATTTCATGACTTTCTTTGCTTTTCATTCTTTCATTCATGCCAGCTCTAGAGAGCTGGAGCTTTCATTCATTCATGCCAGCTCTAAAGAGCTAGAGCTTTCATTCAGTTTTTTCTTTCATTTAACAGTCCTTTCATGAGAAAACATTTATTTAAGATTCAGTTCATGAGAAAACATTCATTTTCATGAGAAACATCATTTGGGGTGTAAGCCCGAAAATCGTCTTTCATGTTTCAGTTCATTTCAGTCCTATCTTTCATTTAACAGTTCATTCATTGAAAACGTTGTTTAAAAACATACTTGGGCTTAAACGTCAGCTTTCGCGGCATCCACAAGTATCACCTTGAACGTTTTCTCTCATGGCATCCATGAGCATCACCTCATGGCACACATGAAAACGGCGGTTCGTAGGATCCATAAAAGAGTCAGTTTCATACCTTTCGTGCATTTTCATCAGTTCGTGGATTTTTCTTAGAAAATACATACAATAGATATAGCGTATAGTCATCCATTCACATGCGTACAATTAATACTTTTGTTGCGTAAAAAGGGGCTGCCAAAGAGGGCTGTACATACTTATACCTTTAAACAATTAGCATTTTCTTCAGTAAAACGTCTTTCGTTTCATTTCATCATGCATCGTGAGGAAAAGCGTTTCGTTTTCTTTTCTTTACATTTTTGAAGACTCTATAAGAGTATGAACGTAACACTTACCTGGACTCCATGCTACTTGCATATCATGCAATCCATTCATGTGCATGTCAAATGGCAACCTACATGCATACACATAACCTTAACGTCATTCTCTATCTAATGTATAAGCAACTTAAACTATAAATAGAACTACTTTATACTTAGAACACTCTCCTTTTATCCCATACACTTACGTGCCCTTTACTATGTTAAAACCTTTGAGGACCACTTATGGTTACCACATATTCCAACTCAACGTCTTGCCTTGAGTGCTCATCCATTAAAGCGAACCCATGATTCACCTTAGGATTAAGACACTAAGACCTTAGTCTTACTCTTCTTACTAACCACATTCGACGCATGATTCCGACCGATGGAATCACGCATCTCAATCCTAACAATACGCCGTCACTACCTCCATACATGCTAGCCCATACTAAATTCTTATTTCCATCCATACAAGCCACACGGCTCTAAGCCAACTCTGAGGCTTAAGCACTGTGTAACTTTGCTCATGACAGATTACCCATTACATATAGTGAATCCGTCCGGCACATGTGTCTAACCAGATTACACATGTACTTTACTCCTTCATCACCTAAGATCAACATATGATACGTTGATCACCTGCTCGCAGGGACAAGGGTCATACTCTGATACCAACCTTCTCTTAACCCGGCTAGCATGACTCTTCATGCTATCCATCCCTTTTAACATTTCATCCCAACACTTAACATGACAAGGCTCCATTCACCCTTACGCCTTATGTCACGTCATATAGCTCGAGACTACACCCGAGTTATACCATGACCTTATCACGTCACCTGACATCCCGCTACGTCATTCTTACATCGATTCCTGAACTTATCACGAGTACGGTTTCTCACGTACTCCTGCCACATCGTGACATCCGTCACGATCCTGCTACACATTTCTACAATAACTCGTCACCCGTCATAAGCTTGACTGTTAGGAACCACGTCACTTCGCGACGTTGCCCAGTCATGCTTCCGCTGCGTACTCTTATACTTGTTCTGCTACTTTACGCATACTCCTAGCCATAAGTCCATCATGGTGACACTTGTCACCTCAGACTACAGGCTGGACCATAACTACTTTGGGACATTGTTTCACAATTCCCAACACTATTCACCACGTTCTACGCCCATCAACTGCACAACCATCCTTTTCTCTGCAACACGCCACACGAAGTGTCACTGCCTTGTGGAGTACACTTCACATTTACTCCCTTTTCACATGCTACAGCCTGTCAATATGGCATACCCGCCGTACGATGCATCACTCTACTACATGGAGTACACTTCACGTATACTCCCTTCATACACACTATGCCACATCACCACTATGGCATACCCGCCGTACGGCGCATCACTCTACCACATAGAGTACACTCCACGTGTACTCTCTTCACACACGTTATGCAATACAGAGTACACTCCACGTATACTCACTTTCCACACGCTACAACCTGTCATCAATATGGCATACCCGCCATACGATGTACCAGTCTACCATATGGAGTACACTTCGCGTATACTCCCTTCACACACTACGCCACATCACCATTATGGCATACCCACCATACGATGCACCACTCTACCATATGGAGTACACTCCGCGAATACTCCCTTCACACACTATGCCACATCACCATTATGGCATATCCGCCGTACGGTGCATCACTCTACCACATAGAGTACACTCCACGTGTACTCTCTTCACACACGTTATGCCATACAGAGTACACTCCACGTATACTCACTTTCCAAACGCTAGAACCTGTCATCAATATGGCATACCCACCATATGGAGTACACTCCGCGTATACTCCCTTCACACACTATGCCACATCACCATTATGGCATACCCGTCATACGATGTACCACTCTACCATATGGAGTACACTATTCACACACCACGCCATACAGAGTACACTCTACGTGTACTCTTCCCATGCCACAATATGCCAAGAAGGTATATTTTACAAATACTCTCCTTATCCTATACTACGCCACACACACACATACAGAGTACACTCGGCGTGTACTGTTCCCACTCCACATGCTACGTTACCGATACAACACATACTCCGCAACCACACCACGCGGCACAACCACGCCATAATTACAGCACAACCTCCACAATCACACTTCACAGCACACTTCACAACACATAATGCCCAACACTTCACAGTGCACTACAGAATAAGCCCAACACTTCACATACACAGTACAACACATCACCACACAGCAACTCCACTAATACTAACAGCACAGTCCACAACCTAATCAACTAATCAATATCTAACATAAATAACGAGAGATAGAGGGTTATACCATCGACCGGATAACCCGTGCGTTGCTCGCTGATCGTCACAGCCGATGATGTCGAAAAGGTCGTACGTGGTGGCTAATCCACGTACGTTGACTGTTGGGGCGTTTGGATAGCTAAGTGTGGTCTTGGAAGGGCTCGTGAAAGCCTTGTGATGGTGGAAAGGAGCGTAACACGGTAGATCTAGCCGCGTACAGTGGCGGTCAGTCACGCGCAGTGACTGTCCATCATGTGCAGTGGTTACCCACCACATAAAGTGGTGATTTGGAACCTTGGGTTTAGCTAAGGGAGGTGCGGTGGGACTCGTGGTGGCGTCGAGGTGGTGCCATGGTGACTCACGGCGGCGGTTCTGGCAGCACGATGGAGGAGAAGTCATGGGAAAGTGAGAGAGAGTGCGCGTGCATGGGTGACAGATCAGGGCCGTGGGTGGTTGGGTTGGCTTGGTGGTGGCCTGAGGAGGCTGAAGGTGGCGGTTACACACCGTGGGTGGCGGTGCACGGCTGTGCATGGTGTAAAACCCGTGCGTGTAAGGGGGAGGAAGCCGTGCGGTGGAGGGAGGCTTCTGGTCGTGGGTCACGTGGAGGAGGAAGAGAAGGAGGAGCTATCGTGGCCAGGGGAGGCACCTGGTGGCCGTGGGTGCCGCGCACGGCGGCGCTAGAGGTCGCGCACGGTGAAGCCGTGCGTGGGTCTCTTGTGCGTGCGTGCTACCAGGTGGCTACATGGGAGGGGCTGAGTTTGCTGGAGGGTGATGACCAGTGGCAGAGGAAGCTGCCGTGGGAGTGGTGGCGCCGTTGGGTGGCGCACAGTGGTGGAATAGGCATCATGCCCATTCGGGCTTTACACTTCTGAAAGGGAGAAAGGGAGAGCGTGAGGAAGAGAGATCGGGCTGGGGAGGCGTGCCGGCGTGAGGTGGAGCTGGTGGTGCCGGCGGTGAGGTCTGGTGATGCACGGCAGCGCCGGGCTGAGCAGTGGAGCCTTCGGCGTGATGGAGCTGCGAACAACGTACGCCGAAGGAGAGAGGGAGGAGAGAGAGAGGTCTGGGGAAAAGTGACGAAGAAAGAGAGAGGGTCTGGGTTTATAATCCAGTTCCTTCGTCTTGGGGTCCTCAAAATGATCTAATGTTGAGATATTAAAACACTGATTTGAAAATGCGTAAACGTTAACCTAATTAAAAGCACTCAGAGGAATTAAGGTAGAATATTATTTAAACTAACTTTAGTTTATAAAATAATATTCTTCATCATTAATAAATGATGAAGTCTTATTTAATATATTTAAAAGGATGAAACCATTTAATTAATTAAAGACTTCAACATAATTTAAATCTTATAATATTTTAAATAACTGAAATCATTTTAATGATTAATATTAAAATGATTTCCAACAATTATAATATTTTTGGAGCTCTTCAAGAATATTATAATTGTCGTATTTAAAATCAAGCTTAGTTCAATAACATTGGAAATACTCCTTATAAACATTTCTAGTACATTTAAAACACTGGGCGTGCCTTAGAAGTCACATAATATCTTTTGAAATACGCCTCGTGGATCGGCACGCGTGATGAGGCTCACAATCGCTAGATGGAAGGGGCAGACAGATCACATAATCTTTGCCATTGAGATTTGCTTACGCCATAAAGACGGAACGCACGTCAGAAAGAAAGAACGTACGTAAGAAGGAAGGAGTATGGTATTATAGAATAGAACAGAAACAGAAACAAAATGTTATGCTAGAGGCTTTCAGAAATCACATCATATCATATCAAAGTATGGAACATATTCAGAACTGAACAAAATCAAATCATAAGAACATAATTTATGCACAAAATTTTATATTCACTTTCTTTTGCACAGTTCAAAAATAAAATTTCAAAATAGCTCATGTCTACACCAGTCATGCCAGAAAATAATTTACTCTTAAACAGAATCTCATGAGTAATGCAGAACAAACAACTGAGATAGTTCAAGTTTCTTTTCATAACCAAACATGCATATTTTTCATAAATCAACCTCAGCTTATTTAATTTTTATATAAAGTCTTGCATAGGAACCCCGCTTACCTGAACTTCTTAGCTTTTCAGAAATTTCTTCAAAATGCATAACAACTATTAATCGTCACCTATAACATAATAACGTAATTTTCATAAATTTCCAATTGAACACATATTTCAATATTTAAGCCTAAGATGCTAAAATAACCTATTTTAATTCTTCAAAAACCTAACTTCACGTAATCCTAAAATATTGTCACATTTTCTAAATTCATCAATGTCCAAATAATCAGTCCGAACAAAACACAAAATCTAACTTATTTACTAATGAGATCAAATTATAAAATTTAATTCTAGCTAAAATATTTATACCAAAATATTTTAAAATTTAACAGCTAAAACTATAATAAGCCAGATAATAATAATAAAACACAACATTACCGGTTACTCTTTGAAAGAAAACCTTGCTTAATACTAATTTAATTTACTTAAAAGATTTCTGTAAAACATAATTAAATTAGAGAGTACTAATACGGAATAAAAGTTTAGAAGCACATTAATACAATATGTAGTAAAGGGTACTAATGTAATTTCATTTAATTCTTTGAAAACAAGTATAACCTGTGTGAAAAAAAGCTTTGCATGGTAGGGGCTTACTCAAGGAGAAATCACGCGGCAGCGTGCGACGGCTAGACTGGATAGGCAGTGGCGACGAGGCTGGAGATCAGGCGTGTGGCGGAGATGCTGTCAAGCCGGGCTAAGCATGAGAGAAATAGAAAACGGAGAGTGAGAGAGCAAGGGCCACGGCATGCGGGATAGATGTTACCGAAAGGGAGGGTGGTGGTTTGAAGCAGAGGAAGTGCAGTCCTGTGGTGCGGGGCGTAGCAAGGCTAGGTTGTGGTCGTTCCTGTCGAGAACGGTGGCTGTCACTAGAGATAAGTGGGGTCTTGTTTCCTTTGGCGGTGCTCTGTTTTTAGAAATAAAAATAGAGGTGCATATGGTGGCCAAGCAACTATTTTGGCTGACAACGGAGGGACACGAGCATGGAGTTGGGTAGTGGGAAGGCGACTTCTGTCCTGCGAGGAGGTCTCGTCATGTTGCTTGGGCTATTGCGCCATGGGGTGAAGGAAAGGGTCCGAGAAGGTTAATCTAGTGGTGCAGAGGCAGTGAGAAACCGAGAGAAAAAAAATGGAGAAAAACTGAAGCGGCTGTTGTTCTCCCACGGTGGTTGAGCGTGGAGACTTGCAAGTTGAGTGGTTTCCTGGGTGCGGTGGTGAAATGCAGCGTTGTGGAGGATCTCGGCACTTTGGGGTGGTTTCCGTTTGGCTAAGTGCACAAGGGCGTTGGTTTCTACAAAGAGCACCCTCCACGGCTGGGAGTTACGTCAGTTTGGGCTTAGGTTGTGGAGGGCTTCAGCGCACGAGAGGGATGGGGAAGGTGACAGTAGTGCTATTCTTAGGTTTCATTCATGCACAAAGGATTAAATACAGGTCAACAAAGAAAACAAAAACAAACCCTAGAAGGATGAGAGAGTGATGTGCATGCAGGTGGGAACAGAGTCGTGCCGGTGAGGAAAACTGATCATAAACTGATAGGTTTTCATGGTTTAAAACAAACGGGTGTGGCCTTGTTCTGCAAACTACTGGGCCAAAAGCTCAAAATAAAATCACTACTTGATCCATAACATAATAACCAAAAAAATTAACCTAAATATGAAGTTCAATAAAAAAATCCATAGTCCAACAATACAAATTTAGGGTCCGTAACCTTTTCTAAAAAATTACTCGCTAAAATATTTTTGAACATATTAATTCATGAATAAATACCATAAACTCACAAAATTCACAAACAATAATCACAATATTTCAAAAGTAAGCATAAACAGAGCACAAGTTTCCATTTTAAGAGTAAGCATAAACACAACACAATTTTCCATTTTAATTAATCATATTACACAATCCATATCACAAAGATTTCCTTCTAATTCATCAATATAAACAATTTAATTCCTTCTATTTCATCAATACCCAATTAATACATATTCAATCAAAATTCACTATTCAACTCACAATATTCTACCCATATCCAATTCATCAAAATCCACAATCAACTCACATTATACACATCCCATATTCATTATTATCTACAATAAAATCACAACAAAATGTATAAACATATTACTAAAGTTTAGAAATATACCTAACACTCACAATATCCTCTTACAAATAAAAAACTTTCAATTTGTCAAAGCAACCAATCCCTCAAAAAAATGCAACACTAGATTGTTAGAGACATATATAAAAAAACACAAGACAAATATCATAAATTGCAAAAAAATAAAAAAGAATAGGAGTTTTTCCTTACCAAAATATTAACCCTCTCTCACTCTACTCTATCTCACTCTAACCCTCTCTCACTCTAACTCTCTCTCTCTCCCTCTAACCCTCTCTCGCCTTAACCATCTCTCACTCTACTCTCTCTCTCTCTCTCTCTCTCTCTTTCGCACAGGGGAGAGGCAGCAGAAATGACTTTGCTTCCTGCCGTGCGTGTATTCATGCAAATCATATTTCATTTGATGGAACGTTCGAACGTTTAAATTATACATTCAAACATCAACATATCTCGCCAAATTTTCATATTTACATTCGAACGTTCAGAATTTTAAGCTCACTTTTCAACTGAACACTCGGACTTTAATTTGTAACATTCAAATGTTACAATTCATGAAAGTTACCCGAAATCGGGTGGGACATTTTTTTCAATTTTTTTCAAACGTTTGGACGTTCCAATTTAACGTTCAAACGTTTATAAATTTCCACGTTAAATTTCATCAATTTAATGTTAATTGGAACATTCTAATGTTTCAACTCATCATGGAAATCGAGTGAGAAATTTCTCGCATCTTTTTTCACATTCGAACCTAGATAATGTAATCAAATGTGAAGGAATATTGCATTATTCAAAAGTTAGTATTTATTAATATACTAGTTATATATATATTATAATACACAAGATACTCATATTGTATTCTATTATATATAATATGTTATAACTAATATTATAACTATTAAATATATTTTTTTAAAAGTTATTGATTTTCTCGATTTAGTTTTGAAAACAATATTATTCAATTTTTTTTTGTGTTGAAACCCAATGCCCATATCGAGTCAGCCTCGCTCAGCCACATCAGAGAAGCGTGGAGCAACAGAAGAGGGAAAACGGATACACATGACACAAAAAAATAATAATAAAAAAAAAACACCCATACCTTGAATGTTAGGATAAGTATTAAGATAATTACTAATAGTATATGTATTAATATATATAGTATTAGTATATATGGTATTAGTATATAAATATATAGTATTAGTGCATAGTAACTATATAGTAACATACAAATATACTAGTTATTATTATATTAGACTATAATATATATATAATACTTAATATATTATGTTATATATATTATTGTTACAGGGTTTATAGACTAATTAAAAGGTTGGTAGGATCACTATCTTTTGCATAAACAAAATACACAAATATAAACTGCATATAAATATGATGAAAACGTGCAAGTGATTAAAACAAAAAATGGTTTACTATTATAAGATGTTGTAAATACTTTAATATATGTATTAACTAAACACTTTATTGGTGATCCTATTCAATTCAAGGAAAGAACCAGTGATTTATTGATTAATTTAAAATGTCCTCAATTATCTGATTTTCATTGGTATAAAGATGTATTTCTAACTAAATTTATAATCAGAAATGACTGCCAACAACCATACTGAAAGGAAAAGTTCATAGCAAGACTTCCATATTACTTCGCCCAAAAGGTACGAGAATCATTAATAAAATCAGTTGGTATTATTGACTTTCATAATCTCACATATGATAACATAATAACTATTATTAATAGAATTGATTTAACTATGTGCAACGATTTAAGATTAAAATACAAACGGAGAAAGAAAATAAATTTGCTAGAAAAAAATTAGGTACATTTTATGAATAGTTTGGTTATACTCCATTATTAGTTCCTTCAAGAAGATACAAAAAGGGAAAAAAAATTTATAAGAATTATTCTAACAAAAAATGAAAATACAAAAAATCCTATAAAAAGACAAAAAATAAACAAATAGATAATAAACCAATAAAAAAAATCCTAAAAAGACTAATAAAAAGAAAAAATAAATTGTTTGTGATAAATGCAAAAAAGTTAGACATTATAAATCAAATTGTAATGTTAAACAATAGATTAATGAACTAGATATATCTAAAACATTAAAAGAAAAATTATTAGATATTTTTATAATACATTTAAGTGAAAAGGAAGAAAGCTATTTAGAAGAAAAAGAAATCTATCAATTAAAATAATCAAGTTTTTTAGAACAATCTTCTGATAGTGAATCTAAGGAAGATGAGGTACAGGTTTGCAATTGTCTAGATAAGGATAATTGTATGTGTAATAGAAGCATTAATATACTTTCAAAACAAGAAGATATTATATTAGAATTAATAGACAAAATTAGTAACCCTCAAGAAAGAAACGATTACTTAGAAAAATTAAAAGATATTTTTAATAGTCAAAACACTTCAGTAACATCATCTTCAACACCTTACAATTTTTCAAAAATAAAATGAAGATTTAAAACAGAAAAACAAAAAAATTACAATACAAGATATACAACAAGAAATTAATAAGATAAAACAAGAGATTAGAAATTTGAAAACATTCAATCTTAAATTAGAAGTTTCAAATGAACAATTATTACAATAAATTATGTTATTATAAATAGAGAAAAATGTAAATAATTTTCTTGATAAAGAACATAATAAAGAATAAGGAGAATGTTCAACTATAGTTACTAAAGATGAAACAGATAATTTTATAAATATCCTTGATAGGATAAATTTTCAAAAATGGTATACTGAAGTAATAGTCTCCAATAACCAAGAATTTTCTTTTACTACAATTGTCCTATTAGACACAGGAGCAGATTTAAATTGTATACAAGAAATATGAATACCTTCCAAATATTTTGAAAAAACAAAAGAAACATTATCTTAAGCTAATAGAACAAAATTAAACATAAATTATAAATTATCTAACGCACATATTTGTAATAATGAAATTCGATTTAAAACAACATCTATTTTAGTAAAAAATATTAACACTAAAATAATATCAGGAAATCCATTTCTCGCCTTACTTTACCATTTCTGTGTAACAGAAGAAGGAATTTCTACTAAAATTATATTAAAGATTTTTATCAATCTCTCAGACTATTATGTAAACCATTATTTAAAAAATTAAAAAAGAATCCACCATATGGACAGAAATGCATACAAATGTTATTAAATAAATTATGTCTCACGTTAAGGAATTACCATGCTTAGGACTCTCATCACCTCATACTTTTAAAATTGTTGAAACAGATGCCTCTGATCTTGATTATGGAGGAATTAAGAAACAAAAATTATCAATTGATTCAGAATAGATTATTTGATTCTATTCAAGATGTTGGAATCCTGCTCAAAAAAATTACAGTACTATTAAAAAAGAAATTTTAGCTATATTTATTATGTATTTCTAAATTTCAAGATGATTTGTTGAATCAAAATTTTTTACTTAGAATAAATTGTAAATCAACTAAGAAAGTTTTAATTAAAGATATTAAAATCCTGGCTGCTAAACAAATATTTGCTAGGTGGCAAGCTATATTAAATATTTTTTATTTTGATATTGAACATATTAAAGGAGAATCTAAATCTCTTCTTGATTTTCTATCACAAGAATTTTTATAGGGAAGATTATGTCATCTTCAAAATTAAAAGTAAAGTTCAAATCTTCTTATGCCAGGCTACCATCTCCTCCCTATCCTTCAACATGTCCTTTTGCAACTCCAAAACCATACACTGTATTGGGGATATTACCACAAAATATTAGGCTATCTTACAATCCATTCTCACAATTAACTTATCCAAAATTACCAACCTACTCTAAAGCTGTTTTTCTTTTTTCCTCTACCCCTTTTCAAATTATCAATCCTCAAATATTATCTCAACATTCAACATCTCCTATTATCATTAAGACTCACTGGCATGCAATCTTGGCCATTGAGTCTAAAATCCAACACTTGTCTGATCTCAAAAATTACTTGATGCATTTCCTTTTGCCAGATTGGCATTATGTCCCACAAAATATTAAGAAAATTCAGCATTTTTATGAATTCATATTAGTAGACACAGATTCAATTATTCTCTTTAAGATCCCTCGTTCTCTTCAAACTCAACTTTCTCCACCTGCATATCCAATTATTGCATTTCGTAAAGTCACCATTAAACAAGTTCTCATATTAGAACAATGGGAAAAAAATCCTTATTTAATAAGAAAATTTTCTCATCCTTATGATCCGCCGTATTATGATTATTATAATTATCAGCAGGTATGGACAAAAATATTTTTAAAACAAAACAAAAATTTGCTCCATTCTTGGTTCCTCCACTTCGATAAATTATAAGAGAACAGGACACTCCCGCGATGGTTTTTACTATGTGGGATTATTATGGATCTGAACCTCTTCTCCATCCTCTCCCTCTCCAAGAAAGTCTTCAATTTGTTAGGACTGGCTAATGAGAGTACCTCAAGTACACTCAAACACTCTCATCACTATTCTTTACTTTATTATTACTTTCGGGATAAGTATATGAAAAAGCCAGTGGAAATTTTTCGAATATTATTTTATGGGCAAAGATAATTTTTTTAAAGAAGTTGGATTTTTTTTTTATTAGAGTTTAAGTCAGGGCCTATAATTCGCGGAAAAGGCCCACACCCGTTTGTGTTAAACCATGAAAAACCAACAACTATCAGTAGTTTATGATCACTTTTCCCCACCCCACACGACTCTACTCCCATGCACATGCACGTATCTTTTCCGTTTTCGTTTGGTCCTCAATCTCATATATAAATACACATTATACGCCTTCATGCAGAGTCGCCTCCTTCAAGTTCTAGGGTTACACCAACCCCTGCTTTAACTTTAGCAAGCCGCAACACCTCCTCACAGTCATCACAAGAGAACCCAGACCAGCCATCATTTTTTTTTCTTGCCATACGCAGATCTGCCTTGCATCACCACTAGCCACGGAGACTGCCTCCCCAAACAACCTGGCCACGAAGCAGTAACTCACCACGCATGCCCAGCGGTTTTAGCCACCACCTCGCAGTCGCCTCCACCTTACAACGTCAAGATCCTCCACAAAGCCGTCCTATGCCACCGTCGCCCAGCTATGGAAAATCACCAAAGGTAACACCCTGTTCTGCTACTCCGAAAATAGAGTACTCCCACAACTGGAAACCACCACCACTACATCTCGGGTGAGCCACCGCACGCCGCTAGCTCCACCCCGACGTCACCACTTGCATAACAATTTCCATTGGGCACTCTACTCCACCCCAAACCACTGCCAGCCCTCGATAACATCCCACTCCTCCTCACACAGTGATCACACTCCCCCCCCTGTTCTCTCACGCTCATCTCTCTCTCTCTCTCTCTCTCTCTCTCTCTCTCTCTCTCTGTGTGTTCCGTCGTAGTGTCTCAGCCACCTCCCACTTGCCTGCCCCGCCGCGACCTCCTTCAGTCACTGTGAACCTCCGTCGCACATCTCATTCTCTTTCGGTTTCCTTCTTTCTTTTTGTTGTGTCTTCTGTTTTCCCTAGAAACAAGTAGAAGCTTTGGATTGAAAATAGTTTTATATAGATAGTTTTAAATTATATGGTCATGACATCACTTGGAATTACGAAAATGCCATCTAGCTTTTGGTCATCGATTTTTCTTTCGTAAAACACCTCAAACCCATTTTTAAGCGTTTTTACATTTTGCCATTCCAGTTATAAAACTCTTTGTTATTTGTTTAAATGTACTCCGGCTCATTTTCTTAAATGATACCTAATGGTATTAAAGTTATTTTTTTTAGAGTTAGATTTGAGTAAACAATATTGGTGTAATGTTGTTTTTACACTTTAGATATGATTTGTCTATTTAAAAATAGTTATGGTTTATTTTAAAATATTTTGGGATAATTATATTATCGGGTATTAAACTTTATTGTTTGTTTTCATTAATAAATAGATCAGACTTATAAATGTTTTAGTTAAAGTTATTAAATCAACATTGATGATTTTAGAAAGTGATGATTTATAATTTTAGCTTTTGAGGAAGTAAATAGGTTATTTTAGAAGTTTAGGATTAAATATCGAAATACGTGATTAACTGAAAATTTACAAGAATTTCGTGATTATTTTATAGGTGACGTTTAATTATTGTTCGATATTTTTGAGGAAAATTTCAACAAAGCTAAGAAGTCCAAGAAAGCAAGATTCCTATGCTAGACTTTGCATTAAAATAAAATGAGCTGAGAATGATTTTTGGAAAATCTACGTATTTGGTTATGAAAATAAATTTGAACTACCTTAGTTATTTGTTCTACATTACTCATGAGATTCTCATGACTGGTGTAGACATGAACTTATTTTTGACATTCTGTTTCTAAACTTTGAAAAAGAGAGCGAATATAAAATTTTGTGCATAAATTATGCTGTGATATGATTTTGTTATGTTTTGAAGATTTTATGTACTCTGTATAATCTGATGTGATTTCTGAAAACCTCTGACATAACATTCTGTTTCTGTTTCTATTCTATTCTGACCTCACCACGGGTGTAAAACTATGGCCTCTATTCGGGTTGGTACTAACTTTTCTGTTTCTGGTACACCCACTTTGAAAAACAAAGTGGTTTTCTACGTGGTCTTTCCTATGTGCACACTCGGGGCTCCGAGAATGAATAAGTGGAAGATTCACATTTTGTTTCTGCTCGGTTAGCTACCGGGGTTTGCACAACCCTACTACGGGGGTTAAACATAGTATTTATTTTGATATGATATGATAAAATGTGATATTTCACTTTATGCTATGCCAAAGGGATTTTTGATTATGAATATCTTCGAACTTTCGCTCTGATATTTTTTATAACATAATCTGTTGCTGCATTTTGAAAACAATATTCTGATTCTGCATTTCTGAAAGTAAATATTTTGTTCTGCTTTTTGAACTCTGTAAATGCTGATGTTTACACACTAGTATATGTGCTCTGCTTACTGAGTTGTTGATAACTCACCCCTTATCTCCATATATTTTTCAGATATTTTTTATGGTTAAGCTGGAGAACAAGAGTAGAAAGATTTACCAAGGTATGATGATTGTAGTGGAATAAGTGTCTGAGGGTATAGGTGCCTATTTGAGGGTTGTAATTAGTAAACTGATTTATTTTTTGGGTATTTTGATTTGATGAGTTAAAGATATTTTCGAGTTTTTGGAGAATCTCTAATTTATGTTATTGAGAATTTCTTGGTTGTCCCTATGAAGGAATTTAGATACTTGGATTGATTAAATGGATTAACATTTTATGGAATTTTCTGGATTTTATAGTTGTGTTATTGAAGTTGATATTAGTATTAAGAGCTAACTCTCCAGACTTCCAGGATCGGGGCAGTTCTATTGGTATCAGAGCCAGGTTAGAGATTTTGTATACTATAATAAGGAGTTTGTTGGAATTTGAGGTTTTAGATATCTATGGGTTTAGGAAGTAATTCCATACTTGATGTATAGAAATTTAAGGACTACGAGATGATCATGGGGATATTTCAGGTTTGAGATTCTGCCAACTTTATGGATTGAGGTTTTGGAAATTTGAGGTTTTAGATTTGACTGGCTTATTCTGCCGGCTGTAGGACATGACTAGAAGATTTAGGTTTCGAAGTTGACATAAGTTGGCCAAAAGTCAGGTTTGATGTTCTGCAGACTATAAACATTTGAGGTTTGGATATATGTGGGTTTAGGAAGAAACTTCAAATTTGAGGTGTAGAATTTTAAAGAATAAGAGATGATTATGTGGAGATTTAAGGTTTTAGATTTTGCAGACTTTGTGATTGAGTTTTGGAATTTTGAGGTTAGGGATTTTAGATCCGACAAGCTACTTTGGGGGACTATAGGAGATAATCTTTATAAGATTAATTTAAGCTTTAGAATTTTTTTGAGGTTTAGATTCTAAAGGCGTATGTGAGTTTAGAGCGATGTCGGGTTCACAATTATAGATGGTAGGAAGACCTATATGAGTTGTAACACTCCTTTAGTGTATTTTTATTGAAGGATTATTTTTATTAATTCAAAAATTTATTCTCTTGTTTTAAAATTGTCGGATTTATTGTGGGTTTATTTTTATGATTTTAATTTGTGAAATTTAAATTTGGTATGTTTTCTTAATATTAATTATTGTTATGCATTTAAATTGTTCTTCATTTTAAATTAATTGATTGTTGGATTTAATTATTTTATTTTCATTTTACCGTTACGTTTAAATTGTTTTATTTGACTTGCTGTTTTAAAATCTTTTTCGTTAGATCATTTTTGTGACCCAAGATGTGAGGATTGGACCTCATTTCTTTCCCTCCATTTTTCCTTCCCCTTTTTCTTTTCTTCTCTTTTCTTTTTCTTCCTTTTCTCTCCCTCTCCCCGTCCGTTTCTTCTCCTCCTCCTAGACACAGCCGCGCGTCGCCGTGTGCCTCACCGCCCAGCCCACAACCTTCTCCACCCTCTGGCGACCACCCCCTCCAATCTCAACCTCCCTCGCGCCGCCGTTTGTCCCCACGCCCAATGCGAAGCCACGGCCTTCCTTGTGCTCCAGCGCCGCCGTCACGCCACCTTCGACCACCATTTCTTCACCACTTCATCCTCGACCTCCTAACAACCCAATGCACCCATTCTCAGCTCCGATCTACCACCGGTGAAGCACATTCATCAACATTTCCGTTTTGGGCTTTTTGGTCTTCGACCGCCTTCTACTCCGCCAGCCAAGGCCAACCACCACCACCATTAACTTCACCGACATCCCTAAGCCCTACCCTACCAATTTCGGGTCTTGGTTTGTTCCTATTCAAAAGTGGATTTTTGAGACCTACGGCCATAGTGCATTTTGCACTGTTCTGTTGCTGTGTTGCAACTTCTTGCAGCTCAGTGTTCCTTCAGCAATTATTATATAGCACTGTAAGTATTTTTTCAAAGAACTATCATGATTTAAATATATTTTTGCACTAACTCATTTTACTGTGTTCTGGTTGGTTATGCTGGACTGAGTCTGAGGAGTATGGGGGTCGGATGGATTGGAGGACGGAGTTGTTTGTGTGTTTAGTTTGTATTGTGAGTTGTTGGTTGTTGGATATGGCGTCGTTCATGTACATGACATATTTGCACGCATGATCATGTTTGTAAAGGAAAATAAGTTTTCATGTAATTGCATTCATGTTCATGTGTTTATTGAAAACTGGATTTTCATGTGTTAAAGGATTTTTGGGTGAGTGTGTATCACAACCCCAAGCCGAGATGGGGCATTATCTCGGTGGAGCTCCTCTGGTCACTCGGGAGCGGAATATATTGAGTGACGTCCCCTAGGTTGTCGCTGGGCGACAACGGGATCAGGCGGGATGGTCTCGTGCCGACTCCGTATGGTCTCGTGCCGACTCCGTGGCCCCTCTGCTGGCGAGGGCTAGAGGATGCTTGGCCATGAACACGCTGGGCGCGGAACTGAGCATCGCTCTTTGCGTAGAGGATGCTTGGCCATGAACGCACTGGGAGCAGAACTGGGCATCGCTACAAAGCCAGGACATGCGGGTGGTCCCTAGGGGAGATCATGGTGCATATGGTAAAATGGATTAATTGGTTATTTTCTGGGAAAATAGCGTGTGTTGAATAAAATGATTTTTATGTGATTCATTTTCTGGGAAAATGATGTTTTATTGATTTGGGTCATTTTCTGAGAAAATGACGGATTATTATTTTTGGGCCAAAATGGGATTTTGGCGTGTGTTGGAAAATATCCATTTTTCGGGAAAAATGATATTTTGGGTCTATCGCATATTTCTTCATATGCATGCATATTGGTTGCATTAATGTGTTTTTATCTCGTGGTTATTTGGTTTATACTTACATGTGGTACCGTTTTATGGTAACGCAGATTTTTATGCAGAGGAAGAGGAGGGTGAGCCTGAGGATTTGGCTCCGCCCGAGGAGTGATTGGATTCCCTCGTATTTGTTTTGGGACTTGTTTTACATTTTTTTTAATAGATAACTGTATAACTTTTTAACGGCTATTTATTTTGGATATTTGTTTTAAACAATTCTGATACTTAACTGACTACTTTTAATTTATCCGCTGTGACTTTTATTGTGCACTTTTGCATGTTGCACACACTTGAGCATATTTCGTTGGGATGCGTGACCCGTGTTGTCATCATTCCGACGTCACGATTCTCGCGTTTCCGTTTGTGGGAGTCAGGGCGTCACATGAGTTGGGTAAAGATATGGCTAAGAATGATTAAAACAAGTTCAAGATTTTATTGATTCATTTATTTGTTTCTAACTTGTTTTTAAATATTTTAGCTGGTATTTATATTTTATTTATACATATTTTGTTTTCTTTCCCTAGAACATTTAACTGAGTTTAAGATCTCAGGATGGCTGCTCGTCGTCGAGTTCGAAACTTTGGAGATTTGAGGTTTAGAGATTGTACATACTTTTAAAAGTGATTGTAATAAGATTTAAGGTTCTAGAATTCTACAAACTCTAGGATACGGTTTTTCTTTTTATGATATGTAAGGTTTTTGCACCTGCGGACCTATGGCATACATCCCATGAGATTTGAGATTTGAGATTTTGCATATTTTAGGAAAACGATTTTTTAAGACACTTGAGATTTTAGTTCCAGTAGGTGTAATGTTGTGGACTGTAAGAAATGATTCTGACATGATTTAAGGTTTAGATTTAAGGTTGACTTATTGGAAAGAGTTTCAGGTTAGGAACATGAGGCCTAGACTTGTGATATTGATGTTTTAGAGGCTACATTCATGTTGCTTTAATTTGTGAATTTGTGAATTTCACTCTGGTGAGTTAAAAATGTACGGTTTGGTTAAATGTGAAGGTTAGTTCTTTCCCGATGTACGTGATTGAGATTCAATGCTTTTAGGACTATAAGTTGTTAGAGTGAGCAGCGGAAGCGTGGTTTTGGTGAGTGATAATTTGAGAGTCTATTTTGCTATTCGTATAAGGTTCAGGGTTTATGTAGAGAGTTCAAAATTATTCTAGGTTTTTAATTATATTATTGAGATTTTTATATTAGCTGGAGAATTTGAAATTTATTTTTTGGTCATTAATTGTATTGTTGAGGTTTATAGTTTAGATATGATCTGTCGAAGTGCAATTCAATGAGCGTGAATGTGTATGGCTAGGGAAAATATGGGAGAATACGATTGACAATATTGGAGGGACAATTTGGAATATTAGGTTCGACAATTTTCGAATATTAATTAAGTTCGACAATATGATTGACAATCGGGGTAGGCATGGAATGGTTCTAGCGGATAAATATTTAGGCTTCGCTTATAGTACCAGCAAATTTCGAGGACGAAATTATTTTTAAGAGAGGGAGAATGTAACACCCGAGCCTAGCGCCAAGTTTTTTTTTTCGTGTTAAGTATATGAAAAAGCTAGTGGAAATTTTTCGAATATTATTTTATGGGCGGAGATAAATTTTTTAAACAAGTTGGATTTTTTTTTATTGGAGTTTTAGTCGGGGCCTATAATTCGTGGAAAAGGCCCACACCCATTTGCGTTAAACCATGAAAAACCAACAATTATCAGTAGTTTACGATCACTTTTCCCCACCCCGCACGACTCTACTCCCATGCACGTGCATGTCTCTTTTCCGTTTTCGTTTGGTCCTCAATCTCATATATAAATGCACATTATAAGCCTTCATGCAGAGTCGCCTCCTTCAAGTTCTAGGGTTACACCAACCCCTACTTTAACTTTAGTAAGCCGCAACACCTCCTCACAATCATCACAAGAGAACCCAAACCAACCATCATTTTTTTTTTCCTTGCCATACGCAGATCTGCCTTGCATCACCACTAGCCACCGAGACTGCCTCCCAAAACGACCTGGCCGTGAAGCAGTAACTCACCACGCATGCCGAACGGTTTTAGCCACCACGTCGCAGTCGCCTCCACCTTACAACGTCAAGATCCTCCACAAAACCGCCCTATGCCACCATCGCCTAGCTATGGAAAATAACCAAAGGTAACACCCTATTCTGCTACTCCGAAAACAGAGTACTCCCACAACTAGAAACCGCCACCACTACATCTCAGGTGAGCCACCGCACGCCGCAAGCTCCACCCCGACGTCACCACTTGCATAAAAATTTCCGTTGGGCACTCTACGCCACCCCAAACCACTACTAGCCCTCGATAACATCCCACTCCTCCTTACACAATGATCACACATTCCCCCCCCCCCCGGTTCTCTCCCGCTCATCTCTCTCTCTCTCTCTCTCTCTCTCTCACAGTGTTCCGCCGTAGTGTCTCAGCCACCTCCCACTCGCCTGCCCCGCCACGACCTCCTTCAGTCACGGTGTGCCTCTGTCGCACACCTCCTTCTCTTTCAGTTTCCTTCTTTCTTTTTGTTGTGTCTTCTGTTTTCCCTAGAAACAAGTAGAAGCTTTGGACTGAAAATAGTATCGTATACATAGTTTTAAATTATATGGTCATGACATCCCTTGGAATTACGAAAATGCCATCTAGCTTTTGGTCATCGATTTTTCTTCCGTAAAACACCTCAAACCCATTTTTAAGTGTTTTTACATTTTACCATTCCAGTTATAAAACTCTTTGTTATTTGTTTAAATGTACTCTGGCTCATTTTCTTAAATGATACCTAATGGTATTAAAGTTCCTTTTTTTAGAGTTAGATTCGAGTAAACAATATTGGTGTAATGTTGTTTTTACACTTTAGATATGATTTAGTCTATTTAAAAATAGTTATGGTTTATTTTAAAATATTTTGGGATAATTATATTATCTAGTATTAAACTTTATAGTTTGTTTTCATTAATAAATAGGTCAGACTTATAAATGTTTTAGTCAAAGTTATTAAGTCAATATTGATGATTTTAGAAAGTGATGATTTGTAATTTTAGGTTTTGAGGAAGTAAATAGGTTATTTTAGAAGCTTGGGATTAACTATCGAAATACGTCATTAATTGGTACAAGAATTACGTGATTATTTTATAGGTGACGCTTAATTATTGTTCGACATTTTTTGAAAAAATTTCGAAAAAGTTAAGAAGTCCAGGTAAGCGGGACTCCTATCCTAGACTTTGCATTAAAATAAAATGAGTTGGGGTTGATTTTTAGAAAATATACATATTTGGTTATGAAAATAAATTTGAACTACCTTAGTTATTTCTTCTGCATTACTCATGAGATTCTGTTTATGAAGAAAATATTTTTTTTGTCATGACTGATGTAGACATGAGCTAATTTTTGACATTCTGTTTATGAACTTTGATAAAGAGAGCGAATATGAAATTGTGATATGATTTTGTTATGTTCTGAAGATTTTCTGTACTCTGATATGATCTGATGTGATTTCTGAAAGCCTCTGGCCTAACATTCTGTTTCTGTTTATGTTCCATTCTGACCTCACCCCGGGTATAAAACTATGGCCTTTGTTCGGGTTGGTACCAACTTTTCTATTTCTGGTACACCCACTTTGGAAACAAAGTGGTTTTCTGCATGGCCTTTCCTATGTGCACACTCGAGGCTCCGAGAATGAATAAGGGGAAGATTCACATTCTGTTTCTGCTCGGTTAGCTATCGGGATTTGCACAACCCTACCACAGGGGATAAACAAGGTATTTGTTCTGATATAATAAGATAAGATGTGATATTTCAGTTTATGCTATGCTAAAGGGATTTTTGATTATGAATATCTTCGAACTTTCGCTTTGATATTTTTGATAACATGCTCTCACGCTGCATTTTGAAAACAATATTCTGATTCTGCATTTCTGAAATTAAATATTTTGTTCTGTATGCTGAACTCTGTAAATGCTCATGTTTACACACTAATATATGTCCTCTGCTTACTGAGTTGTTGATAACTCATCCCTTATCTTCATATATTTTTCAGATATTTTTGTATGGTTCAGCTGGAGAATGAGAGTAGAAAGATTTACCAAGGTGTGATGATCATAGTGGAATAAGTGTCTGAGTGTACAAGTGCCTATTTGAGAATCGTAGTTAGTAAACTGATTTATTTTTCGGGTATTTTGATTTGATGAGTTAGGGATATTTTCGAGTTTTTGGAGAATCTCTAATTTATGTTATTGAGAATTTCTTAGTTGTCCTATGAAGGAACTTAGATACTTGGATTGATTAAATGGATTAGCATTTTATGGAAATTTCTGGATTTTATAGTTATGTTATTGAAGTTGATATTAGTATTAAGAGGTAACTCTCCGGACTTCCAAGATCGGGGCGTTATATTACTACTATTCAATATTCTATTATTACTTTGTCATTATTTTTTCACTACTATTTACAAACATTCTTAAACACTTTCACTATCTAAACCATTGTTCACCACTTCTTATTTTCTTCCTCAAAACAAAATTAAATTGGATTATGGAGTGGGAATATGTCATTAAACCTCATCCCTCTCTCAAAAAGGTTATTTTTCTAACTCGCAAAGTCTCTGTCAAATGGTGGAAAAAATACAATTACGATCATGTTTTAAAAATGATTTCAAAGATTACCAAAGTCCTTGAAGTGCTAGTCCAACAGAGTAGATTTCAGGCTCAATTAGCATCCACCACCAGCAAAAAGGATTTGAAAAAATTAGTTGAAGTAATGTCACAAGTATCAGACAGTGATGAAGAAGATGCACAACATCTAGCCAGATTGTCTCCATTATAATCACTAGTTCAACATGCCTCTCATTCTCGAGGTAACTCAGCCTACCATCCAGTACATCTAATGGATTTTCAAGATCCAATTGATCTGAAATTTACAGAATTTGACCCTCGGATTATGTGATCACAGAAGATTATTGCTTTCTCAATTATTCAACATAACATAGGAAAACTGTCAGAAGTATTATCTCTTGAAAGAATAACGACAAACAACTTCGTTCATTACAGATTATTGTGTAAAAGCCAGTCAAGATTATTGTCTACTAGAAGACAAACTACTTTGTATATTTCTGAATTACACTTATGGATGCTTGACGAAGGGAGATAGGATGTCATACGTATTTTATTAGGAATTACTGTTCTAATGTCTATATAAAGAAATCTGTAAATGAAGTAGAGCATTCAGAAACTTTCATCTGAAGCCTTCTCTTCTCTAGTCTAAACTTCTCTACTCATATCCTCCTCACTTTCTAAAATGTATTTTTTGTAAATCTTCATTCCTTCTTGTCTCTTGTCTCCAACCTTTATGAGAATTAATCTCCTTGTAAGTATTATATTTTTAATGAAGTCAATCTTATCATATATCTTTTTTATCTTTTATATTTATTTATGCATATGGTTGGTTATACCACCTACTAAAATTGCTCTCATGCATATGGTTGGTTATACCACCTATTATTATTATTGTTGTTGTTAAGCTACTAATATTATTTAGGATATACGTCTTTGGTATTAGAGCTATTATTCAATACTAATATCTTACATGCTTTAACATTAAATATTAAAACAAACGGTTATCAAATGATAAAAGAATCACATCCATTAACAGTAGTATATAGATCTCAAAATTTTGACACCAGATCCCAAAGTCCAGACACACAGATTCGGAAAATTATTCCCGAGAATATTATTGATACACCAGTATATACTATTAATCATCGAAATAAAGCATTCACCTCTCATAATCCTGAAAATGAATATTCTTCTTAAACATATTCACAAGTAGTTGGAGATGATGCCCAAATATACACCCTGAACAAAGAAGAATTTAAAATTAACAAAGAATATGTCAAACAAGATTATATGAAAGAAGAAAATAGTCACAAAAGATTAGTATTTTTCTCAACTTTTACAAAAATAGAAAGAGATCATATTCAAGAAAAATATTATGAGTATCTAGAAAAAATACAGATTAATATACATTTCTTTACATGATTTGAGATTTATAAATCAAATCAATTGTCTACCATAAACATGACTACTAACCAATGGATTAAAGAAGAAAATAATCAAATTGTTTATGAAGAATACCCCATTTTGAAGCCATCAAGTTCAATAAGAGAAATACTCAAATAGTAGCTTCACCAATAAAAAACATAATAATACAATAGAAGGAAAAAATACTGATAAAAATATTGCTAATATAATCCAACAAAAAAATTACACTTATATCTAAAAACCATAAGTAAACAATTAGAAAGAATTGAAGCCGGCCTCGGATACCAATGACGAGTAATAGAACAAGCTTTAAATTATAATCTAGGTATTTTAAATCATAAAGATCACAAGAGCCAACACTATGAGCATAATAATAATTTATCATAAAATATATCATTCAAAATAAAATATTGATATAATAACAATATAACAATATAATCGTCAATGGCTCTGATGCCAAAGACGTAAATCCCAAGTAATAAATAGAAACTAATAATAACTTAATAATAATAATAATAATAATAATAATAATAATAGGCGGTATAACCAGCCATATGCATTATTGAAATTAAAACAGGCGGTATAACCGACCAGATGCATGAGAAAGTAAATAAAATAGAAAAGTTATACAAAATCAACTTCATTAAAAATATAATACTTACAAGGAGAATAATTCTCAGAAGAGTTGAAAGCAGAAGACATGAGAAAATGAAGGTTGGTTTACAAAAGATAGATTTTGGAGAGTGAGGAAGACAAACTAGAGAGATTTGGATGAGAGAAGAAGAGACTTCAGATGAAAGTTTCTAAATGCCCTTCTTTCTTTACAGACTCCTTTATATAGACACTAGGATAGTATAGAACAATAATCTTAATAATACATAAACAATATCAACACGTGAAGGTGAACAGTATGTACAAAGTCATTTGTGGTTTTCATAGACAATAATCTTGGGTAACGACAATAATTTGATATGAATAGTGTAGACAATAATATGAAGGGTGAATAGTATAGACAAAGTCCTTTGTCTTTAACCTTCTGAGGAGATAATATTTTTGACGACTTCCATCTGCTATGCTGACTAAAAGTACTAATAATAATTACATAATCTGAGGGTCATAATTTGCTAATTCCAGATTGAACGAGTCTTGGGAATCCATCATATGTACTGGATGGTAGGGCAAGTAATCTTAAGAAGAAGAGGCGGCTGGGTTGCCCTGAGAATGAGAGCCTTGTTGAAAAGGATAGGCCTAATGGACCGGTGATAATGTAAGTTGCTGAAATGGAAATAATTTGATTGGATGTCGTGCATCTTCTTCATCATCGCTATCCGAAACTTGTGACATTGCTTCGGCTAATTTTTCCAAATCTTTCTTGCTGGTAATGGATGCTAATTGTGTCTGAAATCTACTTCGTTGGACTAGAACTTCTAGAGCTTTGATAATTTTTAAAAATATTTTTAAGACATGATCATAATTGTATTTTTCCCACCATTTGATAGAAATTTAGTGGGCTAAAAACATAATGGTTTTGAGATAGGGATGAGGTTTGATAACGTATTCTTATTTCATAATCAAATTAATTTTATCTTGAGGAATAATAGAAGAAATTGTGAACAATGGCATAATGCTGGTGAACAATAATCTTGTGAAATAAAAATCTGAAGACTTTCCTGGAGGGGAAGAGGAAGGAAAAGAGGTTCGGATCCATAATAATCTCACCATAATGAAAATCATTTTGGGAGTGTCTTAATTTCTTGTAATTTATCAAAGTAAAGGAACCACGAGTGATGCAAATTTTTATTTTGTTTTAAAAAACATTTTTGTCCTGCCTGTTGATAATTACAATAATCATAATATGGTGGATCATAAGGATGAAAAAACTTTCTTGTTAAATAGAAATTTTTTTCCCATTGTTCCAAAATGAGAACTTGTTTAATGGTAACTTTATAAAAGACAATAACTGGAGATGCAGGTGGAGAAGGTTGAGTTTAAAGGGAATAAGAGATCTCAAAGAGGATAATTGGATCGGTGTCTACTAATATAAATTTGTAAAAATATTAGATTTTCTTAATGTTTTGTGGAACGTAATGCCAATTTGGTAAAAGAAAAGTATCAAGTAATTTTTGGGAGTCAGACAGGTGTTGAATTTTAGATTTGATAGGGAAGACTTGGTGCCAGTGTGATTTAATGTTAATAGGAGATGTAGAAGATTGAGATAGTAATTGAGGATTAACAATTTGAGAAGGAGAAGAGGAAGAAGGGGAAACAACTTTGGAGTATGTTGGTAATTTTGGAGAAGCTAATTGAATTGTAAGATGGTCTAATATTTTGTGGTAATGACCCTAATACCATATATGCTCTTGGAGTTGCAGAAGGACAGGATGAAAGATAGGAAGGAGATGGTAGCCGTGCATAAAAAGATTTAGATTTTACTTTTAACTTTAAGGATTACATGATTTTCATTGTAAAAATTCTCAGGATAGAAAATCAAGAAGAGAATTAGACTCTTCTTTAATATGTTCAATATCAAAATAAAAAATACTTAACATAGCTTGTCATCTAGCAAATATTTGTTTAGCAGCCAGGTTTTTCCATCTTTAATCAGAACTTCCTTGGCTTATTTACAATCTATTCTACGTAAAAACTTTTGATTCAACAAATTATCTTGAAATTTAGAAATACATAATACAATAGTTAAAATTTCATTTTTAATAGTATTATAATTCTTTTGGGCAAGATTCTAACATACAGAATGAAATCGAACAATCTGATCTGAATCAGTTGATAACTTTTGTTTCATAATTCCTCCATAACCAAGATCAGAGGCATCTGTTTCAACAATTGTAAAAGTATGAGGGGATGAGAGTCCTTAGCATGGTAATTTCTTAACGTAAGCCTTAATTTGTTTTATAATATTTGTATATTTTTCTGTCCATGGTGGTGGATTTTTTTTTAATCTTTTAAATAATAGCTTACATAATGGCATAAGAGATTGATAAAAATCCGCAACATAATTGAGACTTCACAGAAATCTTTGTAATTGTTGCTTATCTTTTATTTCTTCTGAAAATTTATCAGCAAATTCTATTGCTCTACTAATTAGTGTAATAATTCCTTGATAAATTTTATGTCCAAGGATCTGATTTTGTTTTAAATTATTTTATCTTTGGTGATGAAACAATTAATCCATTTTGTTTAATAATTTGAACAAAAATATTTAAATGTTTGCAATGTTGTTCAATGGATGATAAAAATATTAATACATCATCTATATAAACTATTGAAAAATGAGTGAAATGAGTAAATATTTTATTAATAATATTTTGAAATTCACTAGGAGTATTTTTTAATCCAAATGGCATAACATTTCATTAATAATGTCTAAATGGAACTGTGAATGCTGTTTTATAACGGTATTTTTCAGTAATTTGTTATTTTCTATTCCAAAAAGTATTAGGCAGATTAGAGCATACTTCTTTTTCAATTATAATTTTAAAATTATCAATTTTGAGTTAATAATGAATCTTTTAATTGTTTTTGAATTCTTTTATATTTTAATTTTTGTTTTAAAAAGTTTATCTGTTTTTCCTTTCTTTTAATCCTATTTTTTGTTAAAAAATTAATTTTTCTGATTAATGAAACTTTATTTAAGGAGTTAATTTCTTTTGAAAGAGGTGGAAATAAGAAATTAAATTGAATTTCTTATCCAAGTATTTTTGTTGAAATTCATTTTTCTGTTATAGAGAAAGGCTAAAGTAATGCAATGAATGGATTTCCTAATACTACTTTGGTGTTAATATTTTTTACTAAAATAAATATTGTTTTAAAACAAATTCCATTATTACAAATGTGTGCGTTAGATAATTTATAATTTATGTTTAATTTTGTTCCATTAGCTTGGGATAATGTCTCTTTTATTTTTCCAAAATATTTAGAAGGTATTAATCCGACATCTGATACCAATTACGAGTAATAGAAATATGATATTTAAAATCCCTTGCTAAAAAACTATTGACATGATCTCCTCTAATCTTATTTATTTGTAAATCTAAATTTTTAAATTGATTTTCAATATTACTAATTTCAGAATCAGATAATACATGCGAGTTTGTCTTACTTAATAGATTAATATGGAGTTGTTTTGAGATAGATGCAATATTGCTACTAGTTAATTTTTCTAATTTATTAGATATTTGTTCTAATAAATAATTTTTTTTAGAAAAAATAGTTTTTAGATTTGTTAACTTATATTATATTTAGATATACAACTATATATACTTATATACTACGATATATTATACTTATATTTAATGCACTTATATGTAATGTATACTACTATATATAATATATACTTATATATATAGTTGTACATACTTATATACTTATAAGAATATATACTACTATAATAATAACTTTTGTTGATGTAGGTTGTATTGAAATATGGTGAAAATTTAGAAGAAATATAACCAGAACTGTATGCACTGCTACGTGGTCCATTCAGATGGACCTTTCAATATTCAGGATGTTTGGTGCGTGGATATAGATTTTACATAGCTGATAGATAATGATATAGGAAAACTCAAAGTTGTGGGGGGTCATAGACGAAGGAATCCATAGGATGATAATATTGACTTCTATGGAATTTTGGATATATGATTACATTCCAGAGGCAGACGAACTACATAAAGAAGTTGATAGTCCAGCAAATGAAGAAGCATATTAAGAAAACAAATCAGGCATCAATCTATTTGTTGATCTAAGCCAATATGACATGGTCTCAATGTGTAGAGAAGACGTTCAACCCGAAATAATTGAAGGTGAAATGTCGGAAGAACATGAATCAACTGAAGTGTCTAGTGAGGATGAGAGTGACTGATCCAGCAAAACTAAGTGAATGAATTTTAAACAGATATTTATATAAGTATCATTCTTATAATTTTCTGTAACGTTAGTTTGAAATTATATTACAATTTCAAACAGATATGCCTCCCAAACACAAAACAACATGTGTGCCATCTCCATCCATTACAGACTTCTCGTGTGGTTCACCTGGCATCAATGGTGGGCCAACATCACAAGACCCATAATAAGGTATTTTATCAAATTAAATATCACATTTAATGCTCAATTCAATTAATATATATCTATAAAATAAAATAATTTAATTAAAATAAATGTTTTAATTACGATATATATAGCTGTTGTAAGCTAGCGTCGAGGTTGAGGCACTACGAGGGGTGTCTGCATAGAGAAAATAAGGAAAAGTGGATAAAATTAAAGTTGATATTTAAGATGATCATATCGTTGGCTCCGGGGATTCGACAGCTTAATTTGCTTCTTATGTTGGTACCCTTACTCGCATGTATGCACTGATGGGTATATCCTCCTAGGCTAAGGTTCTCTAAGATGTGAAAGACCACATAAAATTTGTTGCCTGGTAATAAGATACATCCCAAAAAACTAAATATAACATGTTAATTTAAAGTTACTTTGTATTTATACTAATTGTTTATAATTTTTGAAAGAGCGAGTTTTAACTTAATTTTGGCTTACAAGAGGATTGACTAACGATTGAGAAACCAATGTCGAATGCATTTCAGAGGTACAAAGGTTGATGTCATGCACACTATCAGAAGTTCAGTACTACAACATAGGCGTGCTAAAATCTATTCCAAGCAATGCCATCAAACGAACGAGAGAAGATTGTGATATGTTTGAAAATCCTGCTTATCAGGTAATTTCGCTGCTATATTTTTTTAATAGTATATGATAGATGTATTAAACATATATACATAATAATTTTTTTAGTAACAGAGTATTATAAATAAAGTAAATAGATCAAATTTAACGATACACCATCATACAGGTTCTCGATCTTTTCATCGTTTGCCTAAAAAAATGATAAGTTATTCTAATCTCCATTAAATATTAACATATAATACACTTTTTTTTATTTAAGTTCTAATATAGATTTCCCTTTGTAGGAAGAAGAATGTCATGCTGACTATGATCTGACTCAATTGTATGCTAAAACACATAAAAATCATAATGGTGTTTGGACCAGTCCTGAAGCAAAGGTATGTAAGTTTAAGTTTCTTTAATTCCATTGTCTAATAATATTTTTGTTACCTATACTAATTTTAATTTTTTTTTAGGACAAGATGATATCTTTTACGGAATCTGCTGCGGATCCATCGAATGAATCATCTGTCAACGATGCTCAGATCATTTTTCAAGTTTTTGGATCACGTTCTGGGTATTTGAGTGGCTTAGGACATTGCGTTAAGCCATCCCCAATATCATCATCCTCTTCTCGAGGTAGATCGAATAAAGACAAGACTAAGGAATTAGAAGAAGCAATACTTGAGATAAAACGATTGAGGTCCAAGGAAAAGAGTTACTGACCCGATTAGATCAAGAAGCAGATTTGGAGGCGAGATTAGAAAAGAACATGCAGAAGAGACTAGGGACAGAGGTACAAAAAGTGTTTGAATAGTTTCAATCGATGATGTCCCAAAACTCTATGCCACCATCACAATCTTAAAATTTATTTTTTCTTTAATTGTCTTTGTATTATGATGTTTCAAAATATTTGAACAATTGTGATATTTGAATTAAAATTTGTGTTATGTTAGTATTTTATTTTTAATGAAATTTTGTTCTGTATGATTAGTACCCTTCGAACAGTAAATACACAGTTGAACTGTAAATTACCATTTGCAAATCCATTTGAATAAAAATAGACCGATTTGAATGACAACCGAGAAATACAGTCTGTACGTCTATTTGAACAATAAAATATTTGTTTGAACAACATTAATATGCAAAATCCTGTTCAAACAAACATTATTTTCAAAAATAAACAGTTTGTTCGAACGTGTTTACAAGTCATTTGAAAAATTTATTAGTTCGAATGCAAAAAAATTGTTTGAACACTCTGTTTGTACAAACATAATCAAATATGGTCATTAGTTCGAATGAAAATTTCTTACAGTTTGAACAGTAAGTGTCTGTTCGAACTGATAGGATTCCATTTGAACGTGTTTTTGAGACGAAAAGTTTTCATCTTGGTTATGTTAGTATAATCTGCAGTTTGTTAGGGAAAGGAAAGGACATGCGTATATGTACGGAAATGGGAAAAGGGAAGAGTGTCTAGAATCTTCTTGTACTGGAACCGTTTTGGAGGAAGGGAGACCTCGAATACTCCCAGCATAACAATACAACCTTTCCTTGAGGAATTTCATCAAACACCATTCTTGCTTCCATTTTCGTTGTTCATTCATTACCTTACCGTTTCATATAACCTTAATACATTACAGAATAGCTATAGAAGGAACTTAACAATTGGTATCAGCTAAGCCTTCGATTCTAATGGTCGACGCTACACGCTCCAACAAGCAGACTAAGATGCAAAGACAGATTAACATTCTAGGTGAAGGGCTACGCGAAATACGTGCAAACTAGCAGACTAATGATGCTTGGATGGACCAGTTCATGGATATGATGCACACTATGGTGGCCAATCAGAATGCCCAGCAAAATGCCAATGAAAACTGAGACATGCAAGAAACACATGAGGTGGATCAACATCAAAACAGAGGGGGATTTCAAAAGGGAATCAGACTGGATTTCCCTCATTTCAGTGGGGAGAATCCAGCAGCTTGGATATTCAAAGCATATAAATATTTCGAATTCCATCAGATGACTCCAGCTCAACGTTTATTAATTGCTTCTTATCATATGGAAGGGGAAGCTTTGGTTTGGTACCAAGATGCTTTTGACACAGCCCAGTTTCATAACTGTGATACTTTGGTTCCAGCCTTACTCACTTGCTTTGGCCCAACGACCCAATGGAGAGCCTAACTCGTCTTAGCACACATCAACCATAGTAGTTTACAAGGCTTAGTTTGAGGCTCTCTCAAACAAATTATGAGGCCTATCTGACAACCATAAGCTAAGTTGTTTTCTCAGCAGATTGAAAGATGAAATTAGGTTACCACTACGGATGTTTAACCCCCTTAATTTAAGTGCTGCATTTGGGTTGGCTCGCATCCAAGAGGAATATATAAGTAGTACGAGAAGAAACAGTAAGTTTAGCAATGAGAAGGGTATTGTACCATCTGGGCTGCTTCCTCACAGCTCCAGTAGTGGGGAGGAAAACAGTAGAGAACAAAAATGTAATCCTAGACGAGTGACCGCACTTTCTATAGATGAAAAATGTAGAAAGGGTCTGTGTTATCATTGTGAGGAGAAATGGAATCCAAGCCATGTATGTAGATCCCCCAAAAGCTTACTTAAAACAAGCTATTGAGGAGTGTGTTGATGGGGAAGAGAAGAAGGGTACCTCAGCCTCAGGGAAGGAGGGGGACATACCAAATCAGATTGTGAAGGTTGAACCTAAAATTTCTCTTCATGCAATTACGAGAACACCGAGTGATAGAACTATAAGAGTGATGGGGCTGATTGGGAAGGCGCAGGTTGTGATTTTGATCGACTCAGAGAGTATGCACAACTTCATCGAACCATCCATTGCAAGGAAGGCCAGATTAGGGTGGGATACATCACAAAGGATGATTCTGAAGATAGCTAATGGGCAAGTGGTCACCAGTGAGGGTTACTGCAAAGAGGTCAACACACGGGTCCAAGGTAATACTTTCACTCCATCTTTTTATGTACTGTCCTTGGTGAATGTGATGTTGTACTGGGAATTAAATGGCTGGAATTATTGGGACTCTTCATGTGGGATTCTTCAAACCTCTCAATGAAATTTATGCACAAGGGAAGGGGCATTCAATTAGTCGGAATGGGCCTAGAACAGCTTACACTCGAAGGGAGTAATAAGGCCATTCTGAATTCTATTAATAAGGGAAGAGGGATATTTTTGCATTTAGTGGGCGAGGAAAAGGGTGAAACACAGTGTGAATGGGGGGAAGATATCCAAAAAATCCTAACCAATTTTCAAGGGGTTTTTGAGGTTCCTAGGGAATTGCCTCCACCAAGGGAACACGACCATAAAATTACCCTTAAGGAGGGAACTCAGCATGTGACAGCTAGACCCTATCGTTACCCACATTACCAAAAGGCTGAGATTGAAAAAATAGTTGCTGAATTACTGGAAACAGGGGTAGTGAGACCCAGTAACATCCCTTTTTCTTCACCTGTACTGTTGGTCCGTAAGGCGGATGGGAGTTGGCGCATGTGTGTCAATTATAGGGCCCTTAACCTAGAGAAGGTCAAAGACAAATTTCCCATCCCGGTAATTGATGAGTTATTGGATGAGTTGTTTGGGTCGGTGGTATTCTCTAAATTGGACTTAAGGTCCGAATACCACCAAATACGAGTTGTACCAGAGGATGTGACTAAAACGACATTTAGAACTCATGAAGGCCATTACGAATTCTTGGTTATGCCGTTTGGATTGACCAATGCTCCGTCAACCTTCCAAGGTTTGATGAATCATATTTTTCGCCCTTATTTAAGGAAATTTGTACTAGTATTCTTTGATGACATACTAGTGTACAGCAAGGGGTGGAATGAACACTTGGAGTATGTGGAAAAGGTGCTGGAAATTTTGAAACAGAATCAATTGTTTGCCAAACTCTCGAAGTGTGAGTTTGGGGTTCCGGAGGTGGATTATTTGGGGCATGTTATAAATGCCAAGGGGGTGATGGCCGATCCTAGCAAGGTGAACGCCATGTTAGAATGGCCCGTCCCAACAAGTGTGAAGTCCTTAAGAGATTTTTTAGGCCTCACGGGATACTACCAGAAGTTTATCAAGAACTATGGGACCAGTGCTGCCCCACTTATAGATTTACTTAAAAGGAATTTGTTTTTGTGGTCCAATGAAGCTTTGAAGGCTTTTAATGCACTGAAGTCAGCAGTGACAAACCCACCAGTCCTTAAGTTACCAGATTTTTTGAAATCCTTCACTATTGAGTGTGATGCAAGTGGAAGAGGAATTGGGACAGTTCTAATGCAGTCCGGGCAGCCTCTTGCCTACTTGAGTAAGGCCATCAAGGGTAAGGCCCTTCTCTTATCCACGTATGAGAAGGAATTACTAGCTTTAGTCACAGCTGTGAGGAAGTGGAGGCCTTACATTTTAGGCCAGTCGTTTGTGTTTAAAACGGACCAGCAAGCCTTAAAACACCTGCTGGAACAAAGGATTGGTACAGTGGCTCAACAGAAGTGGGTGAGTAAGTTGATGGGCTATGATTTTGTGATAATGTAAAAGAAGGGGAAGGAAAACGTGGTGGCTGATGCGTTGTCAAGAAGAGAGAAAGAAAGCGAGTTGGCGGAAGAGTCCTTAGCCATGATAACCTTTCCTAGCAGTGATTGGGTTGTGGAGTTGAAGGGAAGCTATGAAAATAACCCTGAGGTACAAGATTTGTTCAAAAAGTTGCAAGAGGACAATGCAGCCATTAAAAGCTATCAAGTGCAGCAGGGGCTACTGCTAAAGAAGGGAAGAATTGTAGTTGTACTCGACTCTTCCTTCAAGAGTAAGGTACTGCATTATATCCATGATCACCCGTTTGGTGGGCATTCCGGGTAATTGAAAACATACCAGCGAGCTAAGAGGGATTTCTACTGGAAGGGCATGAAAAAAGACATCAAGAAACTGGTTTGAGAGTGTGACATGTGTCAAAAGGTGAAGTATGAGACAACCCCATCAGCGGGTCTGCTACAACCCCTGCACGTGCCCCAACTAGCTTGGACAGATATATTTATGGACTTCATAGAGGGTCTGCCCGCATCCGAAGGCCAGAGTGTGATTTTTGTTGTCATTGATAGATTTACAAAATATGGTCATTTCATTCCTCTCTCACACCCCTATACAGCCTCTGTTGTGGCTGCTAAATTCATGAACCATATTTTTAAACTGCATGGATTACCTCGGACAATAGTGACTAACAGGGATCTGGTTTTTGTGAGTACTTTTTGGAAGGCTTTTTTCTTGTTGCAGGGAGCTGACCTACACCACAATACTTCTTACCACCCACAGACGGATGGACAAACAGAGGCATAAAACAAGTGTGTGGAAGGGTACCTAAGGTGCTACGCAGGGGTTAAGCCACAGAGTTGGACTCAGTGGTTACCATTCATAGAATGGTGGTATAATACATCCTATGACACAGCTACAAAGTTAACCCCATTTGAAGCAGTATATGGCTACCCACCCCCTCAGTTATTGACTTATGTTCCCGGAACCTCAACCAACAATTTGTTCAACCAAACACTACGGACCCGTGAGCAAATATTGAAACTACTAAAGGAAAATCTCGCAACATCACAAGCTAGAATGAAGTTCCATGCAGACAAGAACAGATCAGAGAGAAGTTTCAACGTGGGAGACTGGGTGTACCTGCGGTTGCAACCCTACCGCCAAAGCTCAGTCGTCGTCCGCCGTAATCTCAAGCTCGCCCCGCGCTATTATGGTCCGTTTCAAGTAGAACAAAGAATTGGGCAGGTGGCCTATCGTCTAAGACTGCCAGCAACTTCGAAGATCCACTCTACGTTCCACGTGTCTCTCCTCAAATGAAAGGTAGGAAATCAGGTTCAGCCCTTTACCACCCTTCCTCCCGTCAACCACCAAGGCGACATACAACCCTAGCCAGAAGCCATAGTGGAACGACGCATGAAACAACACGGGAACAGAGCCTTAATTGTGGTTTTAATCAAATGGATCGGTGCAAATGATGAAAATAATACCTGGGAAGTCTTGAGGAAGCTTCAACAAAAGTACCCCCACCTTGTGGGCAAGGTGCTTTAAGGGGGAGAGAGTTGTTAAGAACCCTAGAAGCTTAATTGGGGGAGAAGACAACATGCAACTGAAGTGAAGAGCTGAGGAGATCGAGGGTTAAGTGAAGCTTCTAAAAGGGAACTCAAAGCGACGTCGTCTAATAGTCTGAGGAGAGAAGGAATAAAGTGAAACGCAGTGTTTTGGGTTTAGTAAGGCCTGGGTCATTTTAGTATGGTATTGTCGTTTTAAGTTGTGTCGTTAATTGTAGAGTGAACCGTTGTTACAAACGGTGCGTTTATGGCTGTCACTGTAGCTTATGCAGTCATGGTTATGTTAGTATAATCTGCGTTTATGGTTCTCTTAATTTAAGGTGCTACAGTTGTGTCATTAACTGTAGCTCATGCGTTTATGGTTCTCTTAATTTAAGGCGATAACGATTTCTTTTGTAGACAACAAAAAATGTAATTTATAAGAAAACGACAAAGAAAGGATTCCCAACTATATATATGTTGTGAAGTTATCACAAAGGCATTCGGTGAATAGTCGCTAGCTATAGCTAGCTACGTTGTCGTTTCTTATATATTGGGATTTCTTAAAATCTTTTATCTTATGTAGTCTATTGCTATTTAGTTCTCTAAGCATTATATTAAGCAGAATTACAAGGTCTATTGACATCACTCTCAGTGCAAGAGAGAATAACACTAACGGATGTAGATCAGTATAATTTCAGATTATAATGATTCATGAATTAATATTTAATGATGAAAGTAGAGACCGGCCTTGTCTAAAATCTTTTCATTTATTTACAAAAATAAAGTTATGGACCATATATATATATATGAGTCTCTTTAATTTATGTTATGCTTGATTTCTCTTTCATTAGTCTATTATATATAGACATAAAGCTACCCCTTTAGGTTTGAAGATTTGTTTGTACACTGTGTATTGAATTTACATAAATATTTGGATATAATTTAAAGTTTGATCCAAATGGGTTATTTTAGTACATTCGTAAAAGAATCTTTGACCCAAAACTATTTCATTCCTCCTAAGCCACTATAAAATAATTAGCTATTTTTTTCAAAAAAGAAATATATATCTCTCTATATATATAAAGTGCCTATCTAACAGCAATTCTTGTTTTAACAGTTTTCATTGTTTTTTCGTTAAAAATTATTCTCATCCGTTAAACGGTTGTATTCTCAAATTTGATGCCCATTTATTGGGTCTTTTACGTCCATTTATTGATTGTTAAATTATGAGAAATGAGAATATTAAACGGTTGTATTTTTACCCACTCATTGAAATTATGTCTATTTATCAATTCCTGACGATACATCTACATGCACAAATTCATTATATTTACATCTGCCGATACAAATTTTCAATTAACAATTACATATTAAAAGAAAATATAAATGCATAAAATTTAAAGAATAACACAACGCATCAAATTCTCTTCTCAATCGAAGAAATTCCCCATGTTTCTCCTTGAGTTTGTATTCATCTTTATGCTGTTGGAAGCTACTAGAGATTTACATATTCAAATTTTTCTGGGTTTGAGGTAATCTTTCGTATCTTTATCTATCTGTTTTATGTCAACTATTAGAGAGAAAAAAATCTTGTTCTGACCTCAAGATCTGCATATTTCACACCAATTTTCTATCAATAAGTTACTAAATATTAATAAAGAAATCTAAGTAAATATGTAGGTTTTCTATCATAAAACTTAATAAAAAACAGAAAAATTAATCATACAAATGTATATTCAATTTATCGTTCTTCTATGCTCTGTTTCTCTCAAATCAGGTGTCTGGAAACGGTGCAATGGTGCTAAAGTTTGAATGAAACATTGAAAATTTCAGTCTAACCACCTTTTGTGTGTTTATAGTATATCTATAGTCTAGCTATGTTTTGCGTCTATAGTTTGTCAGTCTAACTAGCTTTTGTGTGTTTATGGTATATCTATAGTCTAGTTGTGTTTTGCGTTTATAGTTCATATAAAGGATACCAACAACCAGATATGAAATCAAAAAAGAGCAAAACCATGTGCAACAGCAGACTGTGAGTAGTATGCTGTTGGAAGAAAAGACATCCTATTTAACCTTTTTTGTTGTTGACAAATAGACAAATAAATTTACAAAAAATTCTAACAATAGAAGATTCAAAATTCTAGAGTTATTTAATTGTAACAAACAATTCTAGAGTTATTTACATACAATATGCCGCTTCTAATTTAAAATTTTGAATGATCATAAAGTGCTAAGTAACCATAGGATTAAACACCATCATAATAGAATGGGAAGATCATTCCATAAAAGTAACCACAATCTATACTCACTGTTTTGGGTCAAAACTCTCAACAACAAGGTCTTCCAACTGATCTTAGATTTGTGTGTATTGTCAACAAATATTTAGAAACGAGCACACAGAGGTAATCAATATGCATAGTGAAACAACACATGATACATATCCTAATACAAAGGCATTAATCTTCTGACACATACACCATCATAATCTGTATGTGTTGACAAAAAAAAAAAAATATTAGAAACAAACACAGAGATAGAGAGGAAGCAGGTCAAGAATAGCAAACCAACATACATGAGGTGGGAAAGAAAAACATATTTGAAACATGAGTATGCTAAAACCAGAGAGGATAAAAAACATGCATTAGCTGGAAAATAAAAAACATATCTGAAATATGCGCCTTCAGATTTGTTAGATTTAAAAATTCTTTTTAAAAAATTAGAAAATTAAAAAAAAATAGAGTTGTTGATTTAAAAAAAAAAAAAAACAGAGTTCATGCTTTCTAACCAAGAAAGCAATATGCTCTATTGCTCCTCTAGAGGCAGGGTGAGGATTGTCCTCGCAATTCCTCCCTCTACAACCTTTTTATCAAATGATCTGCACCCATGTTGTAACCAGCTCTAGTCATTAATCAAAAGTTCTAAACAAAAACAAAAGAAAAAAACCAAACCTTTCTATCAAATGATCTGCACCCATGTTGTAACCAGTTGTAATCATTAATCAATGGTTCTAAACAAAAAAACAAAAAACAAAAAAAAATAAAAAACAAAAAACAAAAGAAAAAAACCAAACAAAAATCTTCTTTCTCATCGATGAAAACCTAGGTATGTGGAACTTAGAAACGTATAAAAATCGAAATTTTTTTAATTTATTTCATGAACAAACACAAAACTCAAAACAGAAAAGTTTGGGAGAACGATGACGAGAAATTTTCGTACCTTATTTCAATCGAAAATTCCCAATCCCTTGTTCTGAGGAGATCGGGAGGGAGGAGAAATCTAGAGAGAGAGAGAGAGAGAGAGAGGGGCTCTGTTGAGGGGAAAAGCACCAGCGACTTACAGAGGAGTAGTGGCGGTTTGGGGTTGCGTTTAGTGGTGCTGCAAGCGATATTGAGGGCTCGAGGTTGCTCAACTTGGTGCAAATCTTGGTTGACGACAGCACTCAGTGAGGCAAAGGCCTTCATTCAGACCTATCAGGACCTAGGGTTTGAATAGCACAAAATTCTTACCCTAAATACAGGGAATTTCAGAGAGAGAAAGGCATTCGCGGATAACTTTTCCGAGAAAGGATGAATATATGAATCTTGAAAGAAAGAAAAACAAGATATTTTTCGAGAAAAAAAAAAAGTTACAAGAATAGAAAGAGAAAAAGAAAAAAAGCGGTCTTACATGGTGGTGGTTTGAAGTAGTGAAGACAAACCGAGGTTTCCAAAAGAAAACGAAGAAACGAAGACCAAAAGAAAGAAGATGAGAAGAAGCATAATGGAGAGAAGATGAGAAAAAGTTTTCTTTTGGAGAGAAGAGGAAAGAGAACTTGCAGAGGAAAGAGACGACGAAAGAGATAAGACTGAGAGATAAAAAAAAGACTGAAGCTGCTGATGGATTTGTGTGGTTTAAAATTTCTCTGGAAAAAATATTACTGACGCAACGTACTAACACAGTTCAATAAATTGTATTCCCAGATACTGATAATTACCTTTACGGATAATTTTTATTCATGTCCTCTTTATCTCAATTCATCATTACAACTTTTTCAAATTCTAATACAATATATAATAAATAATTTAACTTTTTCAAATCTTAAAATAATAATAATATTAAAAAATAATATTCAAACAATATTTTATCATCTCAACTCAATTCAACTCAATATAAATTAAGCAAACGTGTATTGCACGTTACTTTTACCTAGTGTGTATATATATATACACACGTGTAAGTAGTGGAGAAGATGCATTCTAACTTTCAACTAAGATAAAAGTTCCAAAAAAATTCAGGCGATCTAAAGTCTAACACGCAAGTCAAACCCGACTTTTGACTTTTGACCTTTGGACTCCTTGGGAGTGATATTGATAGTCAATTAGATGAGATGAAAAATATATAAATAACAGTAAAATAATTTGAATTAAAATTTTTATTATTTTAAAAAAGGAGAAAAGAATTTGAATAAAAATATTATAAAGTTAAAATATTGTTAGAATATTATTTTTATTTTAGGATTTGAAAGAATTGAATCATTTTTTTGTTTTATATGAAAGTTTGGAAAATGTGTAATGATTAATAATAATTAGATGAAAAATTATGAAAAATGATAAGTGTTTATGTTTGAGTAGTGTTTGAATATTGAGATAAGATGATATGAGACCAACTGAGTATCCAAATGGGGTATCAAGCTCTAACCCACAACGGAATTAAAAATATTTTATTTCTATATATTTTGACATTTTCTATAATCGTTATCCTAAATAGAAGAAAAAATGATGCAACAGGCGTGACATCAGGAATGGAGGATCCATCAGAAGATTCAAGCACCAATCAAGGATGATTGCCGATTTTATTCTTTCCTAAAATGCTTTAGCAGATTTTATGTCCGTTCCAATAAAAGTTACCTTAGTTGTTAACGCTAGTTACCTTAGTTGTTAACGCTATAGCAGTATCTCCATTTTTGAATTAATTTCTTAAGTTGTCTAAGTTTCCTTTATAAAGGAACCGAATAACGGAATAGGAGCAGCTGATTTTATTGTAAGCTTTACAGAGTTTTGAATAAACTTGTGACTCTTAGTTTGAAGACACATGAGCTCTTCTTGCATTTCTTGTCCTATCTTGTACGTTTCCGCTACGTTAAAAAAAAGTATAGAAAGCAAACAAAAAAAATTTATATTATCAGATTTTTAGCTAAAATTAAACTTCTGGTTTTCCTTGCTTATAAAGCACCCATGCGCTTAAGGACGAACCGTGACCATATTACAGTTTCTTGTGGAATTTATGGGACATCTTAGACATGTGCATGAGGGTTATATACAAATTATATCAGGCTCAGGTATAACTAAATATACATGTTATAATAACAAATCAACTTAACGTACTGATCATGTATAAAGACAACTTCTTATAAGAGGGTTTATAGCTAGCTAGCTATATATGATCATACATTAAGTTTTGCACTACTCCTCCATATATAGATCAGTCTTGAGTTAAGCTCGAGTTTGACAGGATATGTTTGGACACTTAGAATATCTTTTAATTTTGTAAATAATAATAAAATAGTTTGAGTAAAGATGTTTTATTGGATTACAAAATTAAAAAATTATTTGAATATAATTCTTGTTTTGAAGTTTGTAAAAGTTCATGTACTCATTTTTGTATTTAAAAAATGATTAATTAATAATTAAATAAAAAATTTAAAAATTTGAAGTTGAAAAATATTTTGTATTTGAGTGATGTTTGTGAATGAAATTATAAGAAGATTTTAAAATTTTAAAAATTTTCATACTGTCCAAATTAACATGCCTTTAGTCCAGTCGAGTCAAGCTCCGAACTTGGTTTGAACTCACTTTCAATATAAATGAATCGAAACCGAATAATTACAACTCAACTCGATTACATGATCTTTCTTTTGTCTTCTCTTTTTCATTTCCTCTCCCCTCTTAATTAGAAGCTTTATCTTTAAGAAATATGCTATTTAGAGGGAACAAAAGGAATTCCTTAGGCAGCAGGTAGGACATGGCTCATGAGCATCAATGGAAAAGGAGAAAGACGCGCATTACAGTAGATGTTGTGGTCGTGGCTTCCAACTAACCACACACAAGAAGTACAGCTATGGCCAGTCTATGAGTTTAATGCTTTGTTTTTAGTAAATGAGTTTAATCTAGCTTCTAGTGAATGAGTTTAATAGTAATGGTCAGTCTATGGCCACCATGGGGAATATGGTTAGTGAAGTCAGGAAGTTAATGCTTTGTTTTCAAACATGTGTTTTAGAACATGCAAATAAAAGCTACAATACAGTAGCTCATACTCTTGCCAAACTCGGTTTGAGTGTCTCCGAAATTAGTTTATGGTGGGATTCATACCCGGATGTAATAGCTAATTTCCTTTGGCTTGATTCTTTTTTGTAATATGTTTCTTATATGAAATGAAGAGTTGGTTTTCCTATAAAAAAAAGAAAGAAGTACAGCTATCCTTGGAGACTCAGCGAAGTTTGGGAGGGTGAATAATGCTTAATTACACTTCCAAGCAACCTCTTTTTCTTTTCCTAAGCAACCTCTTTTTCTTTTCGTTTTCTCTAACTTTAAGCCTTGTTTTATTTTATTTTTAGATAAAATAAGATGAATTGAGATTAAAATTTAAAAAAATAGGCATAATTCTTCATTCAACATAAATCTTTATCACCATGGCCGGTCTTGCAATAATAAATGAAAACTTCTTCTCACCATGGCTGGTCCTACAATAATAAATGAAAACTCTGTCATACGAAGAAATCATGCTAGGAAGAAAAATCTTTAAGAACAAATACTGAATACGAAACATTGAGAATTTACTTACGAAAGATATGGTTGAAGAATGCAGACTGATCTTCTCCTCCTTGCTCCTCACAAAATATCAGTTTTCAATAGGGCAAGCCAATGGACGTATGGAGAGGAGAAGGGACCTAGCCTCTTATAAATTGAAAACTTATGGAGTCCTCCCACTAAAGACTCAAATTCCAATGGGTCTAGAAAAATTCCAAAATAAGACTCTTAAGCTTCTAGGTCTACATATATAATTTACCACAATTTAAATAGGATATAATCATATATTACTAAGGTGCAATAAACCCCAAATTATCACTCAACTTAATGGGTTAAACCAAAGTACCATTGTGAGCTTTATATATATATATGTATATATATATCTAACCCGTTTTATAAAACATGCAATCAAATGAAGCCCATATTTAAAATTATTCTAGCAAACTCTTTCAACATCTACTATTCATTATCCCACACCTCAAATCTTATAAAAACACATCCATACTTTATGAAAAGCACTCATATACCCTATGAAAAAGTTATAGGTGTAGAATGAGTGAGTGAATAGTGCCTGATGAGTAGAATTCATTAACCACTATTCACTACCCCACACCCTATGAAAATTACTCTCACATTCTATAAAAATTACTTCTACAATCTATGAAAAAAATTTTAGTGTAGAGTGCGACATTGAATAATAAAAGAGCAATGATACGCATCAGCCGCACTCTCCGTACACTCAACGTGATTTTTTTTTTCTTCTTCCTCAACACGGTGTGCTGCGGCTACAGCGGTTGATGTAAATAATTTTTCATAATAAAATAGAATTCCTCGTAATAAAAACGCATCGTTTTCAAATCAAAGGATGGCAAAGATTACCTGCTGGCATAACTGATTGACTGGAACTTGTTATCTACGGTAAGAACCATAACTAACTCGAGAAATTTTTTCATTTTCATTATTTTTCACAGTTGAATGGAACACCAACCTACAAAGATATTAACATTGTCAGGACAAAGATATTAACAATAATAGCATGAGACGCACGCTCAGTTATATATGTGTGTAGAATAGAATTACATGCAATTATAATTTGTCTTATGTGCATGGATATATATTAGTATTTCTCTTGTCACTACAAGAAAAATACCTCTTGTGATTAATTTATTGCGATAAAAAAGATTATTCGTAACTAATTTTAATTACAAATCGTCATTTCATTAAAATTAACTGGTCGCAAATAAATAATTTTCTTGTAGTGTATGTGCATGCATATATCAGTATCTGCAATTCATTTTGAAGAAAAACAAAAAACATCAATTAATTAAAAGTAATATTAAGTACAAATCTTAAATAGACAAATTTGATACAATTTCTTTATAAAAAAGTAAGTTTTATAATAAATAATAATTTTTTTATGCTATTATAAAATAAAATCTACCTTTTTATAAAAACTTATGTACAAATTATTTCTGACTAATTAAGCATCTAATTTTTACCCGACAGTCGATCGTAAGACAGCGACGTGTCCATGCAGACGTTACCTAGAATCATCTTGGGGCCTCACGTCACGCGGGTCATGCTAAAAACATACCCTCGTGTTTCACGTGATTCCAGGAAATTTATATATATGAAAAACTCTACTTCTCGCTAATGCAGGAGTTACCTTTTTTTTTATTATTATTTAATGGTTAAAGAAGTATTTTTTATGAATCTGTAATTATTATTTTTTTAAAAATGTTTAAGAAATTTTAAAAATGATTTTAAAAGAAATTCACAAATTTATTATTTTTTATCTACTAAATAAAAAAATAAAATATACGAGCAATGAACATGAGAGATAAATGGGAAAAGTTAGCATTTTCGAAGGAAACAAAGAGAGAAGAAAAATTCCGGAGCAAAGTGATTTAACCATGCACGGACCCACCACATGAACTCAACCCCGGGGCTATTTAAACGTATGCCTGAAATCTATCCCGAAAGAACTCAGAAGTCCTCAAGCACGCGAGGAGATCAACCGTTCTGCTATTACAAGTAAAACCCGAGACTCCTGTTCGTTCTTTCAGGTTTAGAGTTATTCTTTTTGCTTCGTTGTATCATATCATGTACTTTCATCTGCATAATATATTTCTGTTGGCAGTTGCATGATGTGACAGAGTACGCGGTCTATAGTACTAATAATGTGTTTTGTATGACATGCAGTTGACTAGTGTACGTAGAATCTTACTTTTTCTACAAGAGAGCCATGCTTGTATTAATTAATCGACCAGACAGCTAGAGGCATTAGTCATTGCAGTGAAGAACAGTACTATATATATATATATATAATTTAGATACAGATTGTTAAACAGTTTGTCACTTCAATAGCTTTGATTTTGTGTGTATATGCTTCATCTGTGTACAAGATTAATACAACACACTGCAATAATACTTTCAATCTCTTCACTTCTTATCTCTCTACATTCTCTCTCTCTCTCAAGCTTGTTTCTAAGGTGCGGGTTAGAAAGTGAAATGAGATATGATGATTTTAGATGAAAGTTAAAAATTAAATAAAATATTATTATCTTTTTAGAATTTAAAAAAGTTGAATTGTTTGTTATATTTTTTGTTGAAATTTAGAAAAATTATAATGACGTGACATGATAAGATTAAACACTTTGACTAAGAAAAACTGAAGCGGGGAAAATACTTTCATTTGCCTAATAACTTTCCTAAGAGTAGCTACCGTAGTCATTAGTTTCTACATTTGAAAGCTTGATATTAATAATGGGTTCCTTTCACTCCCGAAGCTAGCTAGCTATCACTTCTTTTGGAATGGATCCAAGTCATTCGACAATTTTGAGTGATGCTGCTCAACATGGAAACATCCCGGCATCGTACTTGGCAATAAAGACGGATCCGGAAGTTTTGGACAAGATTGATAAGATTCCATTTGCTGAGACTCCTTTACACACGGCCGCATCAGTAGGACAGACAGAGTTTGCCATGTAGATATTGATGTTAAAGCCATCATTTGCTAGGAAGCTTAATCAAGATGGCTTCACCCCCATGCACCTTGCTTTGAGATATCTAAACAAACCCACCAACCTATGCTCCGGCTACTTGATGTCGATAAAGAACTTGTCCGTGTCCAAGGAAGGGGGGGAGTGTCTCCTTTGCATTATGCAGCCGAAATTGGAGAAGTAGAACTTTTGGTTGAATTTCTAAAAGCCTGCCCAAAATCTATTGAAGATGTGACAAATTGAAAGGAGACAGCTCTCCATATCGCCCTTTAAAACAAACAATTCGATGCTTTTATGTTGCGGGGGGGTTGGCTTCGGCGTGTTAAATATTTTAACATGAACATTAATAACTGGATCTTTAATTTTCTATGATCCACAATAATAAACAACAACAGTAAAAGATGTACCTTCCTCCATCTATTTGATGAAAAAATGAATCTGGCTATGAGAGAAGGATCACCCTAGCAACTTGGCCTCACTAGTGTCTCCCGATGGCTAGAGGCATTCTAATGTTGTAGGTGAGAACCCTTTAACCTCTCAGTGCTATTTATAGATTTCTGGCCATCATAAAATCTAAGTCTTTGAGTTTGACTATAATTAGAAATCAAGAGTCAATCTTATCTCTTAGGAGTTTTTATCTCATTATAACTCTTTGAACTATTCAAAACTCTATCATGATATGGGTGAGTGGGACATGGAGTTCAAATAGAACTCTTACATTCTCCCACTTAGCCCATACATCCATAAATGATATTTTCCGTTCATGAGTTTATTACAAGAAATTAACCATACTGTACAAATTCATTTCCTGGAATTTTTTATAGCTCAAAATACATTTCATGAGTTCCGTAATATCAATGTCAAACTAGCTACTAATGCGAGTCATGGCGGTCCTCTGTTATATATTCAACAAATTCCATTCCATGTACCACAACACTAGTAACTTAATTTAACATGATTTTTGATTGAGATAATTAAGGCTAATACTATAATGCCTTGGGTTCCAATTCATGTCTAATGTAGACATTATCTTGTCATCATTCATCCACACCATTTAATGTACATATAAAGTGGAAATACAAGAAAACAGAAACAAAATAACCATAATAGATATCATTAAGTGTCCAAATAGAATTCAAAACATCTACAAGCTCATAAACATGTTCATATCATAAGACCCATTCTATCAACATGTTCCTTAAACTGCTTCGCTACTAGACCCTTTGTCAATGGGTCTGCTATCATAAGCATAGTGCTAATATGTTCTATGGATACTGTTTGTTTCTGTACTTCCTCCTTAACGCTTAGGTATTTGAGCTCCATGTGCTTGGCACCTTTAGAATACCTATCGTTTTTGGAGAAAAATACTACAGAGGAATTATCACAATAAATTCTTAGCGGCCTGGCTATAGAGTCGATAACTCCAAGCCTTGAAATAAAGTTCCTCAGCCATAAACCATGTACTGTGGCCTCAAAGCACGCCACAAACTCAACCTCCATTGTAGATGAAGCAGTGATTGTTTGCTTCATACTTCTCCATGAGATTGCTCCACCAGCCAGCAGGTAAACATAACCTGAAGTGGATTTCCTGCTATCAGAGCAACCAGCAAAATCAGAGTCTGAGTATCCAGTTACCTCCAAACTATCAGTTCTTCTGAAAGTAAGCTGGTAATTCTTAGTTCCTTGCAAGTATCGCAATATCCTCTTTGCTGCTTCCCAATGAGACATCCCTGGGTTACTTTGGTAGCGCCCAAGCATGCCAACTGCAAAACTAATATCTGGCCTCGTGCAAATCTCTGCATATATCAAGCTCCCCACGACTGAAGCATAGGGGATTTCTGCCATCTCTTTATGCTCCCACTCATTTTTAGGACATTGTGATAGGCTAAACTTATCACCTTTTGATATTAGAATGTCCAGTAATGAACAACTTTTCATGCCAAATCTCTCAAGAACTCTTTCTATGTAACTTTTCTGAGACAATCCCAATAGTCTTTGTTTTTTATCTCGAAAAATTTCGATTCCGATCACAAAGGATGCCTCACCCATGTCTTTCATTTCTAAGTTCTTAGAGAGAAAACCCTTTGTTTCATAAAGTAAGCCAAGATCACTGCTAGCTAACAAAATATCATCAACATACAGGATCAAAATTGTGTACTTACTCCCACTGACCTTTAGGTATATACATCGATCAACAATGTTTTCTTTAACTCCAAAGGCAGTAATGGTATCATTGAACTTTAAATACCATTGTCGAAAAGCTTGCTTAAGCCCGTATATTGATTTCTTAAGCTTACATACTAGGTGATCTTTGCCCTTTTCTGAATAGCCTCCTAGCTGCTCCATGTAGACCTCTTCATCTAAACTTCCATTTAAAAATACCGTTTTCACATCCATCTGCTGTAACTCTAAATTATAATGAGCCACCAATGCCATAATGATCCTGAAAGGGTCCTTTTTAGATACTGGAGAAAATGTCTCTTTGTAATCAATGTCTTCTTTCTGAGTGAAACCCTTGGCAACAAGTCTGGCATTATACCATTCAATATTGCCTTTTGAGTCGCGTTTAGTCTTAAAGACCCATTTACACCCGACTCTTTTATTCCCTTTAGGCAATTCAACGAGATCTCAGACTTTATTTTGATCCAGGGATTTCAATTCTTCTTTCATGGCATCGATCCATTTACTGGAATCATTTCCCTCTATAGCTTGTGAAAACGTTAGTGGATCTTTACTTGTCCCAATGTCAAATTTAGATTCTTGCAGATACACCACATAGTCTGTTGAAATAGCAGGTCTTCAATCTCTCTGAGACCTGCGTAAGACAACCTGTTCTGGTGACTCCGAACTTGGTTCGTCAGTGACATTATCATTCTGAGTTGGATAATCATTTTCATGTTCCAATGTATCATCATGATGATCAATTAGAGGAACCATTATCTTTTCTGAGGATGTAGGTATAGGGACATCTACCCGTACTTCCTCAATGATCACATCTCTGGGCTCAATTCTCCCACTGATCTCACCAAGTTCAATGAATTTGGCATTTCCTGTTTCCACTATTCTCGGACTGTGATTAGGACAGTAAAACCTATACCCTTTGGATCTCTCTGGGTACCCAATAAAGTACCCGTTTACTGTTCTAGGATCCAATTTCCTTTCATGTGGATTGTAAAGTCTTGTTTCGGCTAGGCAACCCCAAACATGCATGTGTCTTAAACTCGGTGTCCTACTAGTCCATAGCTCAAAAGGAGTTTTTGGAACTGACTTACTATGAACTCGGTTTAAAATATACATTGTCGTCTTAATAGCTTCACCCCATAGTGATTTAGGTAAGGTAGAATTACTTACCATACTTCTGACCATATCCAATAAGGTCCGACTACGCCTTTCAGCAACACCGTTCTGTTGTGGCATCCCGAGCATCGTATACTATGCAACAATGCCACTCTGTTCAAGAAGTTTGGCGAATGGGCCAAGGTTACGGCCCGATTCATCATACTTTCCATAATATTTTCCGCCCCGATCCGACCTGATGATTTTCACTTTTATATCTAACTGCCTTTCCACCTCCATGAGAAATACCTCAAGTACTGAAACAGCTTGAGATTTCTTATGTAGTAGATAGATGTATCCAAACAGTGAAAAATTATCAATGAAGGTGATAAAATATTTTTCTATACCAAAACATTCAGAATGGTCCACATATATCAGTGTGAATTATTTCAAGAAGTCCCTTACTTCTTGTGGCACCTTTCTTACTATGTTTGGTTTGCTTTCCTTTAATGCAATCCACACACACTTCAAGATTAGTAAAATCAAGATGCGGAAGTATCCATTCTTTTACTAATCTTTGTAACCTTTCTTTGGAGATATACCCTAATCTTTTATGCCACAAGTCATAAGAATTATCATTCATCATGTTTCTTTTAGTTCCAATACATGTTTCATGGTACTGGGTATAGGTATTTTTAATAAATCTATTATCGAGACAAAGTCGATAAAGGCCATCGGAAAGAAACCCAGAACCAATAGATAAATCATTTCTAAACAAATTGAAACTACCATTATGGAACGAAAAAGAATAACAATCAGTATCTAGTCTGGATAAGGAAATCAAATTATGCCTCACAGAAGGCACATATCCTGTGTTATGAATGTCTAAATATTGACCGGTACTTAAAACCAAACGAAAAGTTCCTATGGCTAAAACTTCAGCCTTATTATCATTTCCCATAAAGATAAATCGTTCACTGGGGCTTAGTGTTTGGCTTGTAAGGTATCCATGCATGGTTATAGAAACATGAACATTAGCACCTGAATCTAGCCACCAAGAGTTAGTGGGAACATTTACAAGGTTTGATTCAAAACATACAAAGGCAAGTGACTTACCCTTCTTTTCAAACCAAGCCTTACGTTTTGAACACTCTGCTTTCATGTGTCCATGCTTCCCACAAAAATAGCATTTGCTACTGTCATGCTGAACCTAATTAACTTTTACAGGCTGCTTTCCTTTTGGTGGTCCAGTTTGTTTCATTTTGCCACAATGGTGCTTTTTCTTTCCGGCTTCTTTGGTCACAAAATTAGCAGAGTAATGTCCTTGTTGTTTCAGTCTCGCTTCTTCCTGAACTACCATACTTGCCAATTCATTCACATTCCATTTATCTTTAATAGAATTATAATGTATCTGGAATGGACCATACTGAGGTGGTAATGAGTTCAAGATAAACCGAACAATGAAGGACTCCTCTACTTTCATTCCCAGGGTTTGTAATCTAGCGGCAATATTTGTCATTTCAAGGATATGCTCTTGCATTCCTTTAGCACCATCATATTTCATAGTAGTAAGTCTAGCCATAAGTGTTCCTGCTAAAGATTTATTTGCGGACCTAAACCTCTCCTCAGCATCTTTCAAAAAAGTTTGGGCTTCCTCAGCACTAGGGAGTGAATTTTTTTATATTTTCGGCTATGGTCATTTTCATGACCATCAAACTCAGCCTATTTGATCTCTCTCATTGTTTATATGACTCTCTCTGATCTTTGTTACTATTCTCAGTGATGGGTGGTAGTTTTGGAGTCGTAAGTGATGAGTCGAAGTCAAGGACTCCCAAGGTGAACCTAACTCGCTCAACCCATTCAGAAAAATTAGAGCCAGTCAAAATAAGAATCGATGAAGTTTGTGAGTGTAATGATGTAGGTACGCTTACTACAAGAAAATTTTGTCACATAATGCTTTGAGTTAGACACTTATAAATAATAATCAGAATTTAAACAATTATGGATAAACTATTAGTGTCATCAAGACCCTCATTTGGGAATAGATCTTAATATACAAAGTGTTCTCACCAGTATTAAATTCTGTAGATGAACTAGTTGTATCATCAGAATTCTTCTTTGGGAGTAAACTCTGATATACAAAGTGTTCCCTCCAACCTTACTTTTGATGGATAAACTAGAAGTGTCATCAAGACCCTCCTTTGGGAGTAGATCTTGACACACAAATTGTTCACTCCATCATATCCACCTTACTATGGGTTTAATCATTTGTCACTAAAATTTAAGAAAATCTTGTACCTTTGGGCAACCAATATTTTATTAATTTTTGACGTAAATCATTTGTCCTATATTGGATAAAAATATGCATGACATAATAATAGCCAAAATAAACATTTCATACGTGTATTTAATAATATGCATAAAATCTAATTAATACATGTATATACCAAAATTAACATGTTAATAAATTTGATACATGTCTTTAACAATAATTACATGCATAAAATTTATTTTTATACCAACAATAACATGTTAATAAATTTAATACATGTATTTGACAATAGTAACATGTATATATAATAGAAAAATAAATTCCAGATTTTTTTAAATAAATAAGATTATAATAATATTATTACAATATAAGCTGACCGATCTGGGTCTGGACCGGACCGGTACAGTAACCCGGGCTAAAACCCGATTCACTGTTGAGGCTGGTTAACACAGTAGGCCGGAATTCGGGCCTACTGTACAGGGCCCATTGGCCCTATTTTGTTTTTTTTTTTAATTACCAGGCTGGGTGCCCAATTCTTTTCTCTTGGACTGGGCCAAGGCCCACGGCCCAGTCCCTTTGGAATCAGAAGAAACCCTTAGGTTTTCTTCTCTTTTACCCATAGCGCCTCATTGTTTCCTTTCCATCTATAACAGCGTCGTAGCTCACACAGCCCAGCCCCATCCCACAATGGTGGACGTTGCCGGCGAGGATGAAGAGACAGCATGGCTTCCCCACATCCTCCCACCACCGAGGTCCACCTCCACTCACAGTGTCCCTCCCTTTTTTTTTTTTTTTTTTTTTTTTTTTTTTTTTTTTTTTTTTTTTTTTTTTTTTTTTT
>QEOW01004493.1:839021-949586 GCA_003123825.1 Juglans hindsii | reverse complement strand
CCCCCCCCCCCCTTTTTTTTTTTTTTTTTTTTTTTTTTTTTTTTTTTTTTTTTTTTTTACTATTTTTCTCTACAAACCGCCGCGGCCAGTGGGCTTGAGAGCCCTCTGCCACCATTACAGAGATGCCGGCAAGGAGATTCTCAGCCTCCTCGCAACGTCGTCCTTCCTTAATCCGGCGGGACTTTATTTAGACAGGGCGGCACCCATTCGGGACTTCACAGTCCCACTGGGCCGTCCCGTGCACCTTCTTGTACAACCATGTGTCGTGACACCGACCCCTACTCACAGTGGTTCCACCATATACGGTGGTTCCACAACCTCGACCACACGATTTCTCAAAGTTTTTTTTTTAATGTTAAATAATACCCAACATGCATCAATTATAAACAATGCACAATCTTTGAAATACATCCAATCAAAACAGATGTAAATTATCGTAATAGGAGAAATAGGTACAACACCGAAATATATTAATAGTTGTCAGTGCATCGTAATTTCATATAACACAGAATCAATCATTATAAAATTTTTCTCTCAAATTGTAAAACCAACGTGTTTAATTTTTCGCAATATGATAAATTCATAATATATGAAAGCACATGTTCACTGTATATTTCATTGAGATCATAAAAAATCTATAACATGGCTCAGATGCCACATGTTAAATATTTTAACATGAACATTAATAACTGGATCTTTGATTTTTTATGATCCACAATAATAAACAACAACAGTAAAAGATGTACCTTTCTCCATCTGTTTGATGAAGAAATGAATCTGGCTATGAGAGAAGGTTCACCCTAGCAACTTGTCCTCACTAGTGTCTCCCGATGGCTAGAGGCACTCTAATGTTGTAGTTGAGAACCCTTTAACTCCTCAGTGTTATTTATAGATTTCTGGCCATCATAAAATTTACGTTTTTGAGTTTGACTATAATTAGAGATGAAGAGTCAATCTTATCTCTTAGGAGTTTTTATCCCATTATAACTCTTTGAACTATTCAAAACTCTATCATGATATGGGTGAGTGGGACATAGAGTTCAAATAGAACTCTTACACGGCGGTCCTGGTTTATCCATGCTGCCTGGATGGAAAAGGATTTGCTAAATTGGCCCGATGACGATGGCAACGCACTCCGTTGCACCTTGCTGTCTCAACAAATGATGCAGAGGTGATTTACCTAAAGTTTTGGAATCCATATTTATTCTCCGTTTTTCTTTTCTTTTAAAGTGTAACATTTGCTTTTAATTTCTTTTTGTTTGTTGATAAAGGATTCTTCTAGCTTTTTCAATTTGAGAAATGCTTTAACTTCAAAGCAATCCTATAAAAATAAATCCATTATAAACTAATGTGATTTGATGTGATATTAGTTTATTTTTATTGTAAAGTGATCTAACGTATTATACGAAATCATTAATTTGTATGTTACTTTTGTGAAAATCTCTTTGCAGCAGCAGCACTTCTCTTTTAATTTCTTTCTAATCGGTAGTGCAAACCTTTTTGCGACGATGACATGATCAGCAATTTTGCATTTTTCTACACTATATATTCAGGTCGTGAGGCGTTTTGTGCATTGCATATCAGTTGACAAGAACATAAAGAATTCGGCAAATCAAACAGCTCTTGAAATCTTGGAACATGAGATGCATGAAGCCAATTACCGAGAGACCGTTAAGAAGATGATACATCGTGCCATGAAATGCCAGTCATTATTCGAGTTTCTATTCCCGTCTCCTTCTCTTCTTGAAGTTGCACAACTGAAAGAATTCTTAAGCTCTCGTTTCTCAATTTATGAGAACTATTACATATTCATGTTTCGTCAGAATATGGAGGTAAGCAATGATACGCGCAATATGCTGTTGGTGGTTGCTACATTGGTTGTAACAGTTACGTACCAAGCAGCTCTGAGCCCCCCAGGAGGAGTTTGGCAAGATGACTTCAATGCTGAAACCGGTACTGGTGCAGGTGAATTATTAGTGAGTCGACCCTCACATCATGCTGGTAGTGTAATCATGAGCAAAAGCAAGTCATATCTATTCTTCACTCGCTTTTTGGTCATCTTACCTCTTTGTGCCCTCACTTCCTGCTATTGTGCTTCAACTCATACCATTTTCCCTACAGTTTCCTCCTTTAATTATTTACTGCTGCTCGTTTTGGCATCTCTTTTTTTTTTTGTTTTCTCGAATTAATCATTGGTTCGGGAAGCTAAGAAACCTCATACGGGCTTTCCGTCCTATAGCTCAAAATCTTGATCCAAAATTTACATGGGGTTGGTTTTAATTTCTGAGTGTTTTCTCTTTTTTCAAATGAGTGTCTTTTCATTCACTTATCAATCCAAGATTTTATCTGCATGCATCCTTTTTTATTTTTTTCTTGTGAGATCGAATTCAGTTCTTTATCTTTCGGTTTCTTTATCTTATAACTACTTATCGTGTGGACATATGAATTTTGGTATTTTGGTCTTTCCTTTGTAACTGAACCATGTTAGTAGTGTGCTGGGAATTTAACAGCAATGTACTGTAGAGGTGTTGCTTGATATGAACTGGCACTTGCTTGTATATGGTACACATCTCCTCTGAATATCCAAGTACTTGAGAAAAAAAAATCAAGATCCCTAGTACCCTAATGCAGAAAATATCCAACCCTATATTTTACGGTTGAGCGATCTACTACTAGCTAGTGTACTAGATATATGGCTTGGTGCTAATTGTTGTAAGATGTGTAGTCCAAACGACCATCTGATTCAGAAAATATGTTCAACACCCATGGTGTGTGGTCTAGTGAAGCAAGGAGATCTGGGTTCGATGATGTTGAGTTAGCAGATTCCACATTGAGAGCTCTGGCATAACACCCCGATTCAAAAATATGAGGACTGATATATAGGCCTAAATTAGGTTTAAATGAGAGTTATTATTTCCGAGGTTGACTTGGACTTTTTAATTTGGTGCATAGGATCAAGAGTTTTTTCAAACCCGGCCAATTAGAATTTATTATTTGGTCTACAAATATTTAGGGAATTTGTTAAGCCCATACAAAACCCAAAAGAAAAATCCTAAATTGACCCAAGACCCAAAACCCACGGATAGAAGAAATCTGGTTGCACTAAGGCTCTCAGGGCGGTTAATCCGGCTGGCCCAAGTGGATTGGCGGGTTGGCTAATCAAAAGAAATCAAATGCAGGTGTGGATAGCGGGTGAGGCTGCCCGCCCACCTCGCATATTGTGATGCTTCATTTGAGATTTAACGAAGATTGAAACGTCGAGACATAAAATATAAGGTTACATACCTTCATTCATGATAAATAATATGCAATGCACCTGGCATGCTTTTACCAATATGCAATAATCGCAACAATCATACAACAACAGGGTCCCAAACATTGACCCTTCATAAACCACAAAAAGCTTAGGAAATTGTTTTATGCTACATACTTAAAAATATGAACAATCTTCTTCCTCCAATATCTCCTAAAGGTCTATAATCAAACACCTAAACATTTCCATATAGAAGGAAATTAACACAAGTTGGTCTTCAAGGGTGAATTCGTATTCAGTCATCTCAGGCGAGTCGACCATGTAACACCCTCTGTCCAGAGGAGTCATCTCAGGCGAGTCGACCATGTAACACCCTCTATCTAGAGGGTTCGAAGAGTTATGCCAATTGTTTTTCAGATGCCATATCATATCAAACAGAGTACATAATATTTTTATATCATTTTCACATAATCAGAACAGATTCAGAGCATCTTCATAAACATGTATGAAATTCATAGATTTTATATTCGTTCTTTTGTATATTTCAAAAACAACATGTCAAAATATTGATCATGTCTACACTAGTCATGTCAGAAACACTTTCTCTTTTATGCAAATTTTATGAGTAATGCAGAACACATAACTGAAGTTGTTTTCACATTTCTTTTTAAAACATATCATGCACATTTGTCATAAATTCAACATTAGTTCATTTTCTTTTTATCCAAAGTCTAGCATAGGAAACCCGCTTACCTGACTCTTGTAGCATGTTAGCTATGGCTTAAGATCGTAATCTGGCCATGTCACAATAGCTTAAATCAAAAAATATTTGTTAACACATTAAAACCCACATACTAGTACATAACTTAGCTAACAAATATTTCACCTTCACAATAATAGAATAAAACATACTCATAATTAGGTAAGTACATGAAATAACATGCAAACCAACAAATTCAACAACCATCCAGCACCCAGTTACTCCCGGTACATAAACCACTTAACCATTTCACATATTACGCTATCATGCAGACCATAACCAGCCCTCAACACACATTAGCCACTCTCCACATGTTACACACAAACCAAGCTGAAATATAATACCCAATCATCCCACAAGTCAAATTCAAACATTCACATGACTTGCAACAGTTTCAACCCAACACACTTCATCACTTAATCAACCACCCATTAGCCAACATCAACTCAAAAATAGCTTGCATACAAATCCTGAAAATTGTAAATATGGACTCAACCGTCAGTATAAAACTCCAACACAACCGACATATAGATCAAAACAGCCAACCATCAACATACTAACCCGAGCCTCCACATATAAATCCAACAAAATCAACCCAATAGCAACCATAGAGCAAAATTGGACAGCCACATACTACATATCCCATAACCAACATCAATCCAAATAGCAAAATGTACATCCAAACAATCTAACATTAACTCTAACAGTCAGTATATAATTCAAATAGTAACAAAACATCCTCTCCTTAAGCCCCGAGCATCCACTTAACTCACTGCACGTCCAACACAATTTTTCCAACCTCAAGACTAGTCCAACACAATAAGTCCGCTTACAAAATCCCACGCAACAACCACATCAACCACATGTTATCCACACTTCAAATCCAACCAAGAAATCACAATTACACAATTCTCAATACACAAAAAGTCAGTAAGTCTTTCAATAGGTACCAATATACAGATCACTTTAACTAAATAATATAAATTGTAGTACTAACACTCTAATTATCTTACGAAATTTTGTGCATTTAATTCGATAAAACTCGATGGCATGGAGACACTGCCTAAGCTTATTTCTGTGCCATGTGATGTAAAGCAATGACGTTAAATTTAATTAAGTCATTGCACTACAACACAATTTGTTTTTTGTGACAAAGAAAACCGTCACAAAAAATAACCAAAACTTCATTAAAGACATTTGGTGACGGTTGAAACCTTTACCACGACCGTCACCTAATGTGCATCACAGAAAACAATTGGTGACGGTTTACTGTTAAACCATCACTATTTTTAGTAATGGTTGGAGGTATTCCGTTTGGTGTGACGTTCGAACGTTTCCTTTTTTGTGACGATTGAGATCTATCACAGAAAGTAACATTCGGACGTCCAATAGAATGTTCGAACGTCAACCCGCCAATTGACATTCGAATGACAGAAGTTGACATTCGTTGATTATAGTTCGAACGTATCATATTTACAGTCAGACGTTTATACGTCCGAACATTAACTACAAAAACGTTTGAAATTTCATTTGAACGCTAAAAGACCAATGTTCGAATGTAATGGGTATAACATTTGGACATTAGTTTGAATGTTAACAAAGAAGCATTCGAACGCAAGTTACGTTCGGAGGCTTTTTTGAACGTTTTGTTCGTTTGAGGGTGAGTGTGAGCAGCGACAGGATCCATCTTGTCACTATGATCATTAGTGTGAGCAGCAACATAGACATGAATGAGAGAAAAGTTTTTAAGATCATCCCGTTTCTAACAAAGTGACATTAGTAATTTTAAAAAGGTAATATTAGTACTTAAATAAAAGAATATCAAAAAAATAAATAAATTCTATAATTTATTAATTACTATTTTATCAGCAAGACGCTGGAATGACCTTGAACAGGCACGATCGTAGACAGTCAGAGCGGATCTATTCTGTGTATTTGTAGAACTTAAATGCTACAAAATTAATTAAGAATGTTAATTACAATATATATACATATAATATATAGAACGAATATATATATGTAAATAATTAAAGGATATAAATCTAGAATACCTTATAATTTAGAGTTGCGAAAAGATCACAACACTTTCTTCAATTGTCTAACTTCATCTGCTAGAAAGGGGACTGCACAGCCTCTTCCGACGTCTCAAACTTCATGAAGTGGTCATAACATCGTCCCTTGTGACGTCAGAATAGTGTAGCCATTAACTTATTCACAATTCTCAAATCTTCGCTACGGCCAAAGTCGAAGTCGAATTCATTCTAATAAGTGAATTACGTGAAAAATATGATATACTAATCTAGGTGAAAAAAATGTACTCTCAAAGTAAACTCACTAGTACATAACTTTGAATGTGCTCCTTAATCTTATTCGGAACATCTCGTCATGATAGCAAATAAAATGGTGCATAAGCTCAGACTATTGTACCAATATAAGAGGAAAGCGTTGTTGCACTATTATCCATTCCTCCAGTGAAATTATCAGGAATAGTGACCTTGAGTTTTCCATGCCTTCTATTTTTCTCAAGAGAAATGCCACGTATATAGCCACTATTGCGACGAGCGGGTACATCAACTAATAGATAATAATATAATTATAGTTATATAGTTATTGTAACAAAAGTATTAATATATAATTAATTATCAACGACATTTCTACTGGTAGGTGTTGACTGACTGTCATTCTCTTACGTGTTAACTTGATCTTCAGGAGTGAATTCCTCGGGTGGGGAGTCCTCAAAGGGTTCGGGACTTGGACTTGGACTTGGCGGATGAGGTGCATTTCTTCGTCATCGTTTTGGCAACATTCTTGAAAATGATTTATATGATAAAGAAAATTAATTAGAATAAATTATGAAAACTATAATATTCTATAGTCACCTATAGGAATAAAATATTTAATACTTTTATTCTTCATCTTAGGATGTATTTTCCATGCTTGTTTTAGAATCTCCCTCAATAATATATTCGTCATCATCAACCTCTTCTTCTTCCTCCTTATCCACTTCCTTCCTGGATTATTCTTCGTCTTCTTTTTCTTTGTCTTCCTCACTTACTTGAATTGAATGATTATTTAATACGGACGAGTCAAAATGGACGGGTGGGACATCATCTCTACACAAGGGGAGCAACTCGAGTGCACCGAGGTCAACAAACAAGTTAATACCCTCTCCATCTTCTTAGTAGGCCTATACAATAGGAGTGTCATCTTCATCTGCACTATTCTCGTAATCCGCACTTGTTCCTGCTTCATATATATTTCAAGGGATAAATATTTGTACAACTCGTCAAGTTATCTCTCCACTATCTTCATCAGCGCTTTTCAAAATATACTAGTTATTATTATATTAGACTATAATATATATAATACTTAATATATTATGCTATATATTATAACATTATACCGTATAATATATTAGACTTTTACATTTATTACATTTATTATTACATTTTCATAATATACTATTACAGTTATAGTATATTATCACATTTAGTAATAATTTTATGGTATTTTACATTAAGAGTATCAATTATTGGAAATTAATATTTAGATTTTTAACAAATTTGAAATTACTAAAAATGTTAATGTTGTTACTAATATTATTCCTTATAGTTAATAAAAAAATAATAGTTTCATTAATATTTAATTCCATTACTTTATACTTTAATAATTTATCCAACATTATTAACACTAGTTCAGAAGTTTTAAAATTCTTAATAAATTAATTTATGTAAAATTACTAATATGATGTCGTCGTTAATTAAATAAAAAATTATATATTTAATTAACAAGGAACAAATTAATATATAACATAGACATTTGGCTATAATTAATAAAACTAACAACAACAATATACTATATGTAGTATATAGCATTATATAGTGTATATATAATACTATATATATAGTATAGTATATATATAATACACTGTATATATACTATATACTATACATATATATATTACACTATAATATATATATTATAATATAATATTAGATATAGTATGCTATATGTTACAGTATACATTATAATATATAACATATATTAATAATATAATATATTATTAATATCTTTTGGATATTCAATCGTGAAACATTTGAATGTTATTTAGAATGACGTTCGAATGTTTCGTATATATAAGCCCCAAAACGAAACGGAAAATGTCATTTTCACTGGGTTACCGTTATCTCTCATCTCTCCACCATCGCATGCTGCCACAAATGTCACAAAAAGATAGGCATCCCTCTTTTGTCTTCTTAAATTTTTTTTTTTTAAAGATTTAGTAGGAAAATGCCCAAAACCGAATGTTTGTGATGGTCGGATTTTCAACTCCATTTTCTGGCCACTAAGGGTTGCCATTGGCCAAATGGTCACCGTAGAAAATTTTCTTGAAGTGTATACTTTATTTCTATTGTGGCATCTGGCCATTTAGAACCATGGTATGTGATTTTCGGATGTGTATATTTAATGTTCAAACATTAAACACATACATTCAGACGTTAACCACATACGTTCGAACGTGGAAGGAATAATGTTCGAACGTACCACATTTCAAAAATTTTAGCCGTTATGCCCTTAACGTTCAAACATGTATATTATACGTTCGAACGTTAATTACTATGTTGGAACGTTAAACACATACGTGCGAACGTTTTATCTAAATGTTTGAATATATGTTATATTGTGTTCGAACGTTAATGCAAATCAGTTTAAAATTAATACGAAAGCTGCATCAATAGTACTAATAATTTTTTTTCCTTTTCTATTTTCAGGATATAGCTCATCCTTCGCATACCAAGAAATGGGGGAGGGAAGGAGCCACTCAAGAGACTGCTCAGATCAAGGCTCGTACTATCATGGTGAAGTGAGAGGTCCTAATCAATGAGTTCAACGAGCTCAGATGGGAGCAGACGAGCCTCAGAGATGTCTTCATCAGTAGAGGGTGGGAAAATATATGCACATTGAGGGAGAAGGTATACCCCTCAATGTGATACCGGGCTTATGATAGGAAATAAAAGATAAAAGATAAGGAGATCCAATGAGATACATATATCACCACCCAAAGGAAGATAAGCTCACCACCCAAATAAGAACACCAAAGGGATACAGAAATCACTACCCAAATGAAACTCACAAGGGATACAAAGCAAGAACTCGCCACCTATCGGAATCCACTGAAGGATAAGAGTTATAAGAAGAAGCTCTTCTTCATAAGCTTAAAGCTCTATTTTGTAATCAACTCAAGTCTGTAATTTTCATTAGCATAATGGCGTTTATATAGGAAAACTTGGAACAACCCTCTAAGCATGGGTACTTCCAAAAGACATGAGAAAATCAAATGACTATTGCCTAGAGAATTCCAAATCACAAGAAAATTTGAAAATTTGCAACATCCCAATTACCTTACACACCCTTTAGTAAAATCCTTATAACTTCCTTTAGAAAACTCCAAATTGCACACCGTTTGATGCGTTGGAAACTAGAGACATAAGGCTTTCCAATGAGATATAGCTTGCTAGCTAAGTCATCCAGAATCTTCCTAGAATGAGGTTTCAAAATAGGTGTTGGACAATGGGCTAGGAAATGAGTTGGTCTTTGGAGTCATTGGGCTTAGTGGCTTTATTGGATTCATTGGGCTGATCCTCAAACACTCATGTGTCATGCTCCCCTGGTTGAAAGAGACTTGTCCTCAAGTCTTGCTCTCCTTCTTCATCATAATAGGACAAAAGATCAGAAACATTGAAAGTTGTTGAAACACCATAGTCACCTGGGAGCTCAATCTTGTACGCATTATCTCGAATGCGTTGAAACACCTTGAAAGGCTCGTCAGCTCTAGGCCTAAGCTTAGCATGACGTCCACCTAGAAAACTTTCCTTCCGAATATGAATTCACACCAAATCACCTTCTTTGAAAACTGCTGGTTTTCGGTGCTTGTTGGCTTGCTTCTTGTACTTCTCAGTTTGCTTGAGAATGCGATCTCGAACCTATTCGTGCAACTTTTTAATGAACTTCACCCTCTCTTTTGCATCTCCACTAAAGTGCTGGGTAGTAGGGAGTGGTGCCAACTCTAGAGGACTAATGAGATTTTGTCCATAGACAACCTCAAATGGACTATGACCAGTAGTTTGACTTCTAGATCAATTGTAAGCAAACTCGGCTTGTGCTAACAAGAGATCCCATTGTCTAATATTTTTTCTCACAAAACTTCTCAACAAATTGCCCAAGCTTCGATTGACAACTTTTGTTTGACCATCTGTTTGGGGATGGCAAGTAGAATTAAATTGAAGATTAGTTCCAAGTTTTCGCCAAAGAGTATGCCAAAAATGACTCATGAACTTGGTGTCTCGATCTGAAGTGATTGTTTTAGGAATACCATGAAGTTTGACAATCTCTCGAAAGTAAAGATTAGCCACATGAGAAGCATCAAGTGTCTTATTACAAGGAACAATATGCGCCATTTTAGAGTAGCGATCAACAACCACCATAACAGAATCTTTGTTCTTTTGAGTCTTTGGCAAATCGACAACAAAATCCATACTTATGTCTTCCCATGGAGACTTAGGAACTGGAAGTGGAGTGTACAATTCCATATTTTATCCATGACTCTTGGCAATGTGACAAGTTCTACAACGCTCCAAGTGTTGCATAACATCTTTTTCCATTTTTGGCCAATTGAAATTTTCCTTAACAAGAGCAAGTGTCTTGTCTTTTCCAAAGTGTAGCAAGTCCACTACCATGAGCTTCAATAATAATGAAATTTATTAAAAAGCAGTGTGGAATACATAAGCAGTTGCCCTTGAATAGATAGCCATCTTGTAAGAAAAAGGGTTGATGAGGACCCTTTGAACACTCTTCCCATACCTTTGCAAAGAAAGGATCATCCTGGTATAGCCCTTTCACTATTTCAAAGCCTACAACATTTACTCACATAGTGGAAAGCAAGTAATGTCGACGACTTAAAGCATCAGCCACTTGGTTTTGAACACCCACCTTATGCTAAAGATGAAATGAAAATGACTGCAAAAACTCACTCCATTTGGCATGCCAACTATTGAGTTTCTATTGGCTATTTAAGTACTTCAAAGCTTTATGATCATAGAAGAGAATAAATTCCTTAGGAAGAAGATAATGACTCCAATGGTGTAAGGAACAAAAAATGGCATAGAACTCTTTGTCATAAGTTGAATATTTCTTCCGCGATTCACTCAACTTTTCACTAAAAAACGTTATAGGCTTACCTTCTTGGCTAAGAATATCACCAATACCCACATTTGAAGCATCACAATCAACATCGAACATTTTATCAAAATCGGGTAAAGAGAGAATCGGAGCTTTAGTCAACATCATTTTCAGGACTTCAAAACTCTTTTTAGCTTCACTTGTCCACTTGAAATTACCACCCTTCAAACATTCGGTGATAGGAGCAATGATAGTGTTGAATCCTTTGATAAACTGCCAATAGAAGGATGCAAGACCATGAAAACTTCGAATGTCATGGAGTGACCTTGGTGTAGGCCAGCTTGTAATTGCTTCGATCATGCTAGGATCCATCTTTATGCCCCTACTGGAAACAACATATCCCAAAAGGACAAGACTCTCAGTAAGGAAGTGATACTTCTTCAAGTTAGCAAACAACTTTTGCTCGCTTAGAGTATTGAACACTTGTCGCAGATGTTTCAAGTGTTGTTCCTTATCCTTGCTATACACCAAAATATCGTCAAAATAGACAACAATAAAATGCCCAACAAATGGTCTAAAAACATGATTCATAAGCCGCATAAACGTGCTAGGAGCATTAGAAAGACCAAAAGGCATAACCATCCATTCATATAGACCATCCCTTGTCTTAAAGGCCATTTTCCACTCGTCTCCAGGCCTCATTCATATTTGGTGATAACCACTTCGCAAATCTATCTTCAAAAATATAGTAGTACCATGAAGTTGGTCAAGAAGATCATTAAGTCGAGGAATTGGAAAGCGGTATTTGATAGTAATCTTGTTTACCGCTCTACTATCAACTCGCATGCACCAAGTTCCATCTTTTTTAAGAACAAGAAGAGCTGGGACAGCACATGGACTCATACTCTCTTTCAGAAAGCCTTTAGCCAAAAGCTCTTCTACTTGTTGCTGCAACTCTTCATTCTCCTTAGGACTCATCCTGTAAGCCACCTTGTTAGGAATGAAAAAACCGGGTACAAGGTCAATGTAATGTTGAATATCTCTCATGGGAGGGAGACCATGTGGAATCTCCTCAAGAATAACATCGAGAAACTCAGGAAGAAGTGGTTGTAAAATTGTTGGTGGCTTATTCTTTTCTTCATTTTCTTCTAACACCACAAGAGCACAAGCTTCAGTAGCATAATCTAACTCTTTCTCAAGCCCAAATTTCGTGAGTAAATTAGTTCCCTCTCCTTTAGCAGGTTCGGGAGTCTTCTCTAATCGACAATGACCTAAGGCAACCTTCACTCCATCTTTTACAAAAACATAGGTGTTTTTTAAACCGTCATGGATAGTTCTTCTATCGTACTGCCAAAGTCTACCAAGTAGTAGATGATAAGCATCCATAGGCACAACATCACATAGTACTTTATCTTGTAATTCTTTCCAATAGAAAATTGAACAAAACATCGCTTATTGACTTTTACCTCAATCCCCTTGTGAAACCAAGTAAGATTGTAAGGTTGGGGATGTGGCTCCTTCTTCAATTTCAATTTGTCCACCATATTTTCTGCCACAACATTTTTACAACTTCCTCCATCAATGATAACATCACAGATTTTACCATGAGAACTACATCTTGTGTGAAAGATGTTGGTTCGAAGCCACTCATCTTCATCTTTACGATCCACACTTAAACTTCGTTGAACAATAAGAGATTCTCCATTATCGTCATAGGTGACCTATTTTTCTTCCTCTTCACCTTCTATATTCTCCTCAATTTCTTCATCATCTTCTGCTTCAATAAAAGTCACAATTCGACGATTTGGACAATCTGAAGCAATATGACCAATTCCTGGGCACTTAAAACATTTGCGAGAATCATCAATTAGATGACTTGAACCAACTCCCACTTCCTTCTTTGAGAATTCAGAATTTGTAAGCTTACCTCTCGAAATTTGTTTGGCGGTTGAAGCACTCCCCTAGTTGGAATGGCCATCTTTTGTCACAAACCGATGGCTACTTCCACGAGCCTCCTTAAGTTGCTTTTCCACCCTCAATGCAAGCTTGACAACATCAGCATAAGTCCAATATGGCTGTAATTGGACAACATTCCCAATTTCCATCTGCAACCCACCAAGATAGCGAGCAATAGTCTACTCCTCTGGTTCAACAATATCACATTTCATATACAGATGATCAAATTCTACAGTATACTCCTCCACAGTACTCTCCCTTTGCCTAAGATTATGAAACTTAAGGAAAATATCTTGTCGGTAGTTTTCCGGCAAAAATTTTCTCTTAAGCACTTTTCTCATTTTATCCCAAGTAACAATAGGACTTCTACCTTCACAAGCTCTTTGCTTCTTCAAATTCTATTACCATAAAGAAGTGTACTTCATTAATTTAATGGCAACAAGCTTCACCTTACGATGATCTGGAACATCTTCATAATCAAAGACTCGATCAACTGAATATAGCCACGATAAACTCCTCCGGTTGCATTCTTCCTTCAAACTCTGGAATATCAACTTTCACATCTAGTTGATCCCGTTGAAAACCATGATTCAGTGGAGGACGCTGACGAGGAAGAGACTCATTAGAGGATGCTTCACTTCTAGAATGGTAGAGTGGATTTCCAAAAGGATTTCCTTCTTCATTATCTCCTCCAGAAGAGTAACCATCAAAATTATGATGAGAACCATTGTGATCAAATGGCTCATATCGCTCAAGACACTGCTGCAATTGTTGAACTTGTCTCCTCAACTCATCCATTTCAACGACACGTAGATTTCATGACGAGGAGGTGATTCAACATTTGGTCCGCAATGACGACTCGCTATGATAACCAAAAGCTTTGATACCAGGCTTATGATAGGAAATAAAAGATAAAAAATAAAGCGATCCAGTAGGATACAGATATCACCATCCAAAGGAAGATAAGCTCACCACCCAAATAAGAACACCAAAGGGATACAGAAATCACCACCCAAAGGAAACTCACAAGGGATACAGAGCAAGAACTTGCCACCTATTGGAATCCACTAAAGGATAAGAGTTATAAGAAGAAGCTCTTCTTCATAAGCTTAAAGCTCAATTTTGTAATCAGCTCAAGTTTGTAGTTTTCATTAGCATAAAGGGGTTTATATAGGAAAACTTGGAACAACCCTCCAAGCATGAGTACTTCCAAAAGACATGAGAAAATCAATAGACTATTGCCTAGAGAATTCCAAAAGACAACAAAATCTGAAAATTCGCAACATCCCAACAGCCTTGCACACCATTCAGTAAAATCCTTATAACTTCCTCTAGAAAACTTCAAATTGCACACCGTTTGATGCGTTGAAAACTAGAGACACGAGGCTTTGCACTGAGATATGGCTTGCTGGCTAAGTCATCCAGAATCTTCCCAGAATGACGTTTAAAAATAGGTGCTGGACAATGGGCTGGGTAATGAGTTGGTCTTCGGAGTCATTGGGCTGATCCTCAAACACTCATGTGTCACAATGGTTCGGGAGTTCTCTATGGGGGTGTGTTCCATGTCTCAGGATGCATCCTTTCACACCGTGACTGTACGTGGTGTTTCGTTTGAGATTTCACCGGATGTCATCGTCGAGCTCCTTGGGATTCGTTGAGTAGTTGAGATATTGACTATAGCTGACACTCAAATTGGTGACACAGTCGTGCTTTGCATATCTACATCTACACATGGCATACTCGATGCAGATGTAGGCACTTCTACATCATCTACTAGCTCAATTGAGCCATCATCTACCAAAGATGCAGTTAGAGGCCAAGGGTACTGACCCTGAGGCTTGGGATGATGACCGAGACAAGAATTTCTACATCCTCACCAGAAGAGACCGCATGCAGTTCGAGAGGAAAAGCGCCTTCAACCAAATGTATCTACTACCTTTCTTCCACATGTTGCAGCTTATTGTTGCAATAAACCTAGATCCTGTGGAACATAAGACCAGATTTAGTCGAAGTCGGGCACAGTTTTTTATACGAGTGGCACATGGAGATCCCATCAATTTGCCACTGCACATCTTTGAGAGGATCTATTACGAGGCAAGCATCGTCTCTACGGACAACCTCCCATACGGTGTCATCATCAGCCAGGTATTACTTGCTTGGAGAGTGTCACTCCAGCTGGAGGAGGGGTCACTGATCAGATGAGCCCCCTCAACACGGGCACGCATTGACGTAGCATTGGACAAGCGAGGGGGTATCCTCGACGTCAGCCACCCCAATAGTGGATTTAGTTCCTTCGACGCAGCCCATGCCCGGTATGGGGAGTAGTAGTCAGCAGCTGATGAGTACATCTGTGAGAGATGCACGGCCTGCTTGGGTTAATGCGGTGATCTCACAGTTGACTGCGCATATCGATCGACAGATAGTAGCTATAGAGGAGTCTGTCGCCGAGATAACCCATCATGTTGGTATCCTCAACGAGAAGGTTGATGCCTTGATTGAGGAGATACAGAGTATGAATTTCATGAACAACGCGTTCGTCTTAGCGTTGTTTACGAAATTCTATTATATTATATATTTTACTTTTAATATATGTAAGGAACAATATTATTTACTATATCTATTATTTTTTAATTTCAATTCTCAATCTTCTTTAATGCTAGATTTTTCAACTTTTATACTAAGGCTGTGTTTGGATGTTGAGTTGAACTCTATTAAGTTGAGTTCTTTTTTAATAGTAGTGAGTTGGTAGTGCAGAGAGTTATATAGGGTCCATATAAACTGAGTTTAAAGTGTGTTTCGATGTTAAGATAAGTTTAGTACTTTTTAATGGAAAATTGAAAAAGGTTGTGAGTCTCACGTATAAAGATATTTTAAGTTGAAAAAGGTTGTGGCTCCCACGTGTAAGAAGGTTTTAAGTTGGGATGAGTTTAGTAATTTGAGAATTGGTTGTTTGGATGTTAGACTCAGTTTAAAATTAGACTGAATTCAGCTGAGTTTGAGAACTAAACACAGCCTAAATCACTGCACTTCATATATATATAAACATAAATATATATATTTATATATAAATATATAATTATATTTTACAAATTGTGTATATATAAATATATATTACAATTTTTTAGACTTGTTCACAAATTATGCACTATAAAAATTACATAATTTTTAAATTAGAGTCAAATTTAATTTCGTTCGAGCGTTATTTACTAACGTTCGAACGTTGGCGCCAAAACATTTCACATTTGCACGTAAGTAGCCTCAATGTTCGAACGTATATGTGACGTTCGAAACTCTCATAGAAAATACTTTTTAGTGACTGTTTGGGAACTGTCACAATTTTCCAAACGTCACTAAAAAGTAATTATGTTGTAGTGTTAGTAAAAATGTATGACTTTGGCTAGTATTAGGCAAGGCCTTACATTGCAACACTATATATATAATATACTTATATAGTTATATATATTTGTTAACTTATATTATACTTAGATATACAACTATATATACTTATATACTAGGATATATTATGCTTATATGCAATAATCTTATATGTAGTACACATATAAGTAATATACTACTATATATATAAATAAATATATTAATTAGGATATACGTCTTTGGTATCAGCCATTGGCTATTATATTGATATTTATTTATCTATTTATTTGTTGTTATAATTTTATATTGTTTTTATTGTTGGTTTATGGAATATTATTTTGCTCATAGTACTGGTTATCGAGATTTATATGAATTAAGATGTATAGATTATAATACAAGACTTGAGTTACAAGTAATGATAGACAATATAAAAGATCTTAAAAGAAAACAACAAATAATGAAACACGAGTATACTTTAATGATGACTAAATATCATGTATTTCATAGAAGACAAGCGATAATAAAGGAATGGGAAAATCATTGTGAATTCTTAAGAAAAGAAATTAAAAGTATAAGATATCATTTGAGTATTCTTGCTTTATATAAAAAAAAAAAATCACTGATACAAATTTTTAACAAATATAACCTATAGAAAAATGAAATGAAGTATGTTGAGAAGCTTGTGTTGGTAAGTCATGAAAACCCATTGGTTAGCCCATTTATGCTTGAGAGATTTAAGGGTGGTCCTGGTGATGTTCCCTCAAGTTCTTAATCTACTTATTTCTCTTTGAACATAGGAAATATTTGTCTTAAAAACACATCTCAATGAATTCTTTATTCAAATCTGATGAATCCACTTCTCGTATTCCCATAGAACCTGATAATATCAACTAAGAAGATTATAGTATAATAGATATAGAAAGAAATTTACAAAATTAGACAATTCCTAATGTTCCAAAAAATCAAATCTGCAAACAATCTACTTTTTCTTCTAAATTATCACTAATTATACTATTAAAACAATAGAAACGACCATTAGTTTAAATAATGATTATGAATCATTACAATTATTAACAAAAGAAGCTATTAAACATCATAAAAAACAGAGATATTTTTTTATACATATTGGATTAGTACAAGTGACTATAAAACCACTCATTTGGAACGGATTAGATACCTCAGTATTACTCTGTCTAAGAGATGGGAGACACTATAATTTTCATGATTCATTACTTAGCATGATAGAATCAAGCCTGTTCCAAGGCCCAGTATGTTCTACGGCCTAGTTTATTTTAATTGTTATCCTAATTATTCTCTTTCATTATTTGATATTAATATCCTACATGCTTTAACATTAAATATTAAAACAAACGGTCCAAAAGGTATTTAATCCTTTAATAGTAGTATATAGAATCTATTACAAACTCATGAAAACAACATTCGAACCATAAGCTCTTATTACCAGTCCAAAAGGACATATATTATTATTACAATCTAGTACACAAAATTCTAATATACAAATTTCTAAATAAATTAATTGAAATTAAATTACTCTCCCTAATGAATGACAATTGGAAAATATTACTTCATTATCTAAAATAGAAAATAATTCTAAAGATAATTTAGAATATATAGATAAATAAACTGACGGAACTGTCCTAATTACTTTTCAACCTTTTATAAGATCTTTATCACACTCACATTATTATTCTCCAGTACTTTCTAGTTATCATACACCCTGATTTGTTCTTACTTCAATTTTTCAGAATAAATTTCAAAATTTTCACACCACATCCCGAAATCTAGACACTCAGATTAGGAGAGTTATTTATGGAAATATTATTGACACACCAATATATACTGTCTATCATCCTGATATAGCATTCACTTCTCATAATCCTGAACAAGTAAAAGAACATTCTTCTCCAACATATTCACAAGTATTTGGAGATAATGCCCAAATATACACACTGAGTAAAGAAGAATTTAAAATTAATAAAGAATATTTCAAACAAGATTATATGGAAAAAGAAATAATTAAAAAAATTATTGTTTTTCCCAACTTTTACAAAAATAAAAAAAGATTATATTCAAGAAAAATATTATGAGTACTTAGAAGGAATACAAATTAATATACCTTTATTTACATGGTTTGAAATTTATAAATCAAATCAATCATCAACCATAAATATGACCACTAATAAATGGATTAAGGAAGTTAATAATCAAATTGTTTATGAAGAATACATTCCTTTTGAAGCAAGTACAACCAAAGAAGTACTCAAATATTAGCTTCATTGATAAAAAAAAATATAATACTATAACAGAAAGTAAAAACACAGATAATATAATCCAACAAAACAATTATACCAATTTATATGAGCAAACAATTAGAAAGAATTGAAACTCAGTTATCTCTTATTAATCCTACTATTATGGAAGCAGAGGAAACCCATTTATTTGTTTCCCATGAAATCACATTTCATCTAAAAACTATAATTTTTAAAAACAAAAATGATTTACTAGAACAAATATGTAATAAATTAGAAAAATTAAATATTACTAATATTTCTTCTACTTTAAAACAATCTCATATTAATAGATTAAGTAAGATAGACTCAGATGTATTATCTGATTTTGAAATTAGTAATATTGAAAACTAATTTGAAAATTTAGATTTACAAATAAATAAGATTAGAGTAGATCATGTTAATAGTTATTCGGTTAGAGATTCTAAACATCATGTTTCTATTACTCGTAATTGGTATCCGAGGCTTATTCCACCGGATATGCAATTCGAAGAAAGAGAACATATAGAAAAATCTGTTTTTGCACCAGATGTATTATATGAATGGAATATAAATGAATTATTTGAGTATTAAATATTAAATCATTTCCAATAAATGATTATGGTTGCTAATATTTATAAAAATAATAGAAAAACTAATTATCAAGTAGCTCATTTTATTATCACAGGTTTTACTAGCCAATTAAAAGGCCGGTGGGATAATTATCTTCCACAAGAACAAAGAATAAAAATATTAACCCAATATAAACATGATGAAAATATACAAATGATTAAATCAGAAGATGGTCAACAATTAGAAGATGCTGTTAAAACATTCTAATTAAAGTTATGATAAAAAATGACTGTCAACAACCATACTGGAAGAAAAAGTTCATAGCCGGACTTCAATATTACTTTGCCTAAAAGGTACGGGAATCATTAGTAAAATCAGATTGTATTAATAATTATCTTAATTTCACGTATGGTGATACAATAACTACTATTAATAGAACTGGTCTAATTATGTGTAATGATTTAAGATTAAAAAAGTAAATGGATAAAGAAAAGAAATTTTCTAATAAATAATTAGGTACCTTTTGTGAACAGTTTAGGTATACTTCATTATTAGCTCATTCAAGAAGACAAAAAAGGAGAGAATTTATAAGAAATATTCTACAAATATATATATATATATATATATATATATATATATATATAAGACTTTATAAAAAGACAAAAGATAAACAAATATATAATAAACCAATAAAAATACAAAAAAGTATAATAAAAAGAAAAAACAAATTATTTGCTATAAATGTGAAAAAATTGGATATTACAAGTCAAATTGTAAGGTTAAACAACAGTTTAATGAGTTAGATATACCTGAAACATTAAAAGAAAAGTTATTAAATATCTTTATAACATATTCAAGTGAAGAAGAGGAAAGCTCTTCAGAAGGACAAGAAATCTATCGATTAAAAAAATCAAGTTTTTCAGAACAGTCTTCTTATAGTGAATCAGAAGAAGATGAGGTACATGTCTGTAAATGCTTAGATAAGAATAATTATATTTGTAATAAAACCATTAATATACTCTCAAAACATGAGGATATTATATTAGAATTAATTTAAAAATTTAATGATCCACAAGAAAGAAAAGATTATTTGGGAAAACTGAAAGATATTTTCACTAATCAAACAACTTTAGCAACCACTTCAACACTCTATAATTTTTCAGAAATAGTAAGTAGGTTTGAAGCAGAAAAATAAAAAATTACATTACAAGATTTACAACAAGAAATTAATGAAATAAACAAGAAGTGAGAAATTTGAAAGCATCTAATCTTAGATTAGAGGTTTCAAATGAACAATTATTACAAGAAATTATATTAATAAAAATAGATAAAAACATAAATACTCCTCATAATAAAAAAACACGCAGAATGTTCAACTATAGTTACTAAAGATGAAACAAATAATTTTATAAATATTCTTGGTAGGATAAATTTTTAGAAATGGTATATTGAAGTAATAGTCTCCATTAACCAATAATTTTCTTTTACTATAATTGCCCTATTAGACACAGGAGCAGATTTAAATTGTATACAAGAGAGATTAATACCTTCCAAATATTTTGAAAAAACAAAAGAAACATTATCTTAAGCTAATGAAACAAAATTAAACATAAATTAGTAAAAACTATTAACACTAAAATAATATTAGGAAATTCATTTATTGTCTTACCTTACCCTTTCTTTATAACAAAAGAAGAGATTTCTACTAAAATACTTGGACAATAAATTCAATCTAAATTTTTAGTTTCCCCTGTATCAAAAGAAATTAACTCCCTAAAATAATTTTCATTAACCAAAGAAATTAATTTTTTAACAAAAAATAGGATTAAAAGAAAAGAACAAGAGATAAATTTCTTAAAACAAGAATTAAAATATAAAAGAATTGAAGAACAATTAAAGGATCCATTACTAATTCAAAAAATTAATAATTTTAAAACTATAATTGAAAAAGAAGTATGCTCTAACTTACCAAATGTTTTTTGTAATAGAAAATAACATATTATTGAATTACCTTATGAAAATTTTTTTTCTTAAAAGAATATTCCTACCAAAGCTAGACCTTTTCAAATGAAAAATAAATTACTAGAATTTTGTAAAAAAAGAATTTAATGATTTATTAACAAAATAATTAATTAGGAATAGTAAGTCACTATGAAGTTGCGCTGCCTTTTACGTTAAAAAATAGACATAATTAGAAAGAGGAGTTCATCGGTTAGTTATCAATTATAAACCATTAAATAAAGTATTACAATGGATTAAATATCTAATTTCCAATAAGAAAGATTTATTATCTCGCCTTTATATTGCTACTGTATTTTCAAAATTTGACATTAAGAGTGGATTTTGACAAATTCAAATTACTGAGAAAAAATGTTATAAAACAGCATTCGCAGTCACATTTAGACTTTATGAATGAAATGTTATGTTATTAGGATTAAAAAATGCTTCTAGTGAATTCCAAAATATTATGAATGAAATATTTACTCTTTTTACTCACTTTTCAATACTTTATATAGATGATGTATTAATATTTTTCTCATCTATTGAACAACACTGGAAACATTTAAATACTTTTGTTCAAATCATTAAACAAAATAGTTTAGTTGTTTCATCACCAAAAATAAAATTATTTTTAAATAAAATTAGGTCCCTTGGACATGATATCTATCAAGGAACTATTACACCAATTAGTAGAACAATAGATTGTGCTAATAAATTTCTTGATGAAATAAAAGATAAGCAGCCATTACAAAGATTTTTGGGAAGTCTTAATTATGTTGCAGATTTTTATTAATCTCTCAGACCATTATGTAAATCATTATTCAAAAGAATAAAAAAGAATCCACTCCCATGGACAAAAACGCATACAAAAATTATAAAATAAATTAAGTCTCACGTTAAGAAATTATCATGCTTAGGACTCCCATCAACTCATGCTTTTAAAATTATCGAAACAAATGCCTCTGATGTTGGTTATTGAGGAATTATGAAACAAAAATTATCAACTGATTCGGACCAGATTATTAAATTCCATTCAAGATGTTGGAATCTTGCTCAAAAGAATTACAGTACTATTAAAAATGAAATTTTAACAATTGTATTATTTATTTCTAAATTTCAAGATGATTTGTTGAATCAAAAGTTTTTACTTAGAATAGATTGTAAATCAGCCAAGGAAAGTTCCTAAATTTCAATAATTGTGTTGCATTTTTACGTTAAAAAACAGGCAGAATTAGAAAGAATAAAGTTTTAATTAAAAATGTTAAAACCTTGGCTGCTAAACAAATATTTGCTAGACGACAAGTTATATTAAGTATTTTTTATTTTGATATTGAACATATTAAAAAAGAATCCAATTCTCTTCCTGATTTTCTATCCAAAGAATTTTTATAGGGAAAATTATGTCATTTTCAAAATTAAAAGTAAAGTCCATATCTTCTTATGCTATGCCACTATCTCCTTCCTATCCTTCACCATATCCTTCCGCAACTCCAAAGCCATACACGGTATTGGGGACATTTCCACAAAATATTAGGCCATTTTATAATCCATTTTCACCATTAATTTCTCCAAAATTATCAACCTACTCTGGAGCTATTTCTCCTTCTTTCTCTACCCCTTCTCAAATTCAATCCTCCAATATTATCATTGCCTTCTACATCCCCTATTATCATTAATACTCATTGGCATCCAGTCTTCCCCATTGAGTCTGAAATCCAACACCTGTCTGATCCCAAAAATTACTTGATGCATTTATTTTGCCAGATTGGCATTATGTCCCACAAAATATTATGAAACTCCAGCATTTTTATGAATTCATATTAGTAGGCATAGATTCAATTATTCTCTTTGAGATCCATTGTTCTCTTCAAACTCAACATTCTCCCTCTGTTTCTCCAATTATTGTATTTCATAAAGTCACCATTAAACAAGTTTTCACATTAGAACAATGGGAAAAAAAATCCCTATTTAACAAGAAAATTTTCTCATCCTTATGATCCGCCATATTATGGCTATTACGATTATCGGTATGCATGAAAAAAAATATTTTTAAAACAAAACAAAAATTTGCGTCATTCTTGGTTCCTCGACTTCGATAAATTATAAGAGATCAAGACACTCCCTCGATGATTTTTACTATGGTGAGGTTATTATGGACCTGAACCTCTTCTCCTTTCTTTCCCTCTCCAAGAAAGTCTTCAATTTTTTGTTTCAAAAAATGATTATCCACTCTCATTAAAGCATTGTTCACCACTTCTTATTTTCTTCCTCAAAACAAAATTAAATTGGATTATGAAGTGAGAATACGTCATTAAACCTCATCCCTCTCTCAAAAATATTATGTTTCTCGCCTGCTAAGTCTTTGTCAAATGGTGGAAAAATACAATTACGATCATGTTTTAAAAATGTTTTCAAAGATTATCAAAGCCCCTAAAGTGCTAGTCCAACGAAGTAGATTTTAGGCTCAATTAGCATCAATCACCAGCAAAAAGGATTTGAAAAAAATTAACTGAAGCAATGTCACAAGTATTAGACAGTGATGAAGAATATGCACAACATCCAGCCAGATTATCTCCATTACAATCACCAGTTCAACATGCCTCTCATTCTTAAGGCAACTCAGCCTACCATCCAGTACATCTGATGGATTCTCAAGATTCATTTGATCTGGAATTTGCAGAATATGACCATCAGATTATGTAATCTCAGAAGATTATTACTTTTCCAATTATTCAACATAACAGAGAAACGCTGTTAGAAGTATTATCTCTTCAAAGAATAAAGACAAACAACTTCGTTCATTATCAGATTATTGTGTAAAAGCTAGTCAAGATTATTGTCTACTAGAAGACAAACTACTTTGTCTATTTTTGAATTACACTTATGGTTACTTGATGAAGGGAGATAGGATGTCAGACATATATTATTAGGAATTATTGTTCTAATTTTTATATAAAGAAGTCTGTAAACGAAGAAGAGCATTTAGAAACTTTCATCTGAAGCCTCCTCTTTTCTAGTCCAAACTTCCCTTCACTTGTCCTCCTCACTTTCTAAAACCTATCTTTTGTAAACCTTCATTCCTTCATGTCTCTTGTCTCCAACCTTTCTGATAATTAATCTCCTTGTAAGTAATATGCTTTTAATGAAGTCAATCTTATCATATATTTTTTTTATCTTATATATTTATTCATGCATATGGTCGGTTATACCGCCTGTTATAATTGCTTTTATGCATATGGCTGGTTATACTGCCTATTATTATTATTATTGTCATGCTATTAATATTACCTGGGATATACGTCTTTGGTATTAGAACTATTGGCTATTACATTGATATTTATGTATATCAATATATACTTATATACTACGATATATTATACTTATATGCAATACTCTTAAATGTAGTACACATATATGTAATATACTACTATATATATACAATATACTTATATAAATAGTTATACATATTTGTTAACTTATATTATAATTAGATATACATATACTTATATATAGGCGTATATCCCAGGTAATAAATAGATAATAATAATAGTATTGTTATTAATAAGAATTATAGACAGTAAAACCTACCATATGCATACTAGCAGATAGAGCAGGCGGTATAATTGACCATATGCATGAGAAAATAAATAATATAGAAAAGAAATATGAAATAAACTTCTTCATTAAAAACATAATACTTACAATGAGACTAATTCTCAAAGGAGTTGGAAGCTGAAGACATGAGGAAATGAAGATTTATAAAGTGAGGAGGACTGGAATGAAGACGTTTGGGCGAGAGAGGAAGGGATTTCAAATTAGAAATTTTGAACGCCCTTCTTCCTTCGTGAACCTCTTTATATAGGCACTAGAATAGTACAAAATAGTAATTCTAATAATACATGAACATCGGCCAACACTAAAAACAAGAACAGTATCAACCAATACTAAAAACAAACTAATACAGGACATGTAAACTAGTATGTACAAAATCATTTGTTGTTTTGCTGGACAATAATCTGATAATGATCTTCTGGAGAGATAATATTCCTGATAACTTCTGTCTGTCATGCTGACTAATCGAGAAAGTAATAATCTTTTGGAATCACATATTTTGAGGATTGTAATTTGCTAATTCCAGTTCAAACGGGTCTTGAGAATCCATCAGATGTACTGAATGGTAGGGTGAGTAATCTTGAGAAGGAGAGGCGGCTTGGTTACCCTGAAAATGGGAGGCCTGTTCAGAAGGAGAGGCCTGATGGGCTGGTGATAATGCCGATTGCTGCAGTGGAGATAATCTGGCTAGATGCTGTGCTTCTTCTTCATTGTCACTGTCTGATACTTGTGACATTACTTTGGCTAATTTTTTCAAATCCTTCTTGTTGGTAATGGATGCTAATTGTGCTTGAAATCTGCTTCATTGGACTAGAACTTTTGGAGTTTTAGTAACTTTTGAAAACATCTTTAATACATGATTATAATTGTATTTTTTCCACCATTTGACATAAACTTGGCGGGCTAGAAACATAATGGTTTTAAGAGAAGGATGAGGTTTGATGACGTATTCCCATTTCATAATCCAATTTAATTTTGTTTTGAGAAAGATGAGCAGAAGTGGTGAACAATGGTTTAATGATGGTGAACTGTCATTTTGTGAAGTAAAAATTCAGAGACTCTCCTAGAAGGGAAGAGGAAGGAGAAGAGGTTCGGGTCTGTAATATTCCCACTATAGTGAGAACCATTTTGGGAGTGTGTTGATTTCTTGTAATTTGTCAAAATGAAGAAACCACGAATGACGCAAATTTTTATTTTGTTTTAGGAACATTTTTGTCTATACTTGCTGGTAATCATAATAAGGAGGATCATAAGGGTGAGAGAACTTTCTTGTTAAATAGAGATTTTTCCCCATTGTTCCAAAGTGAGAACCTGTTTAATGGTGACTTTATGAGAAACAATAATTGCAGGTGGAGAATGTTGAGTTTGAAGAGAACAAAGAATTTCAGAGAGAATAATTGAGTCGGTATCTACTAATATGAATTCATAAAAATACTGAGTTTTCTTAATATTTTGTGGAACATAATGCTAATCTGGTAAAAGAAAAGCATCAAGTAATTTCTGGGGGTTAGACAAGTGTTGAATTTCAGAATCGATGGGGAAGACTGGATGCCAATGAGATTTGATGATAATAGGAGATGAAGAAAACTGAGATAATAATGGAGGATTAATAATTTGTGAAGGAGAATAGGAAGAAGAAGAAACAGCTTTGGAGTAGGTTGGTAATTTTGGAGAGGCTAATGGTAAAAATAAATTATAAGATGGTCTAATATTATGTTGTAATGACCCGAATACCGTATATGGTCTTGGAGTTACAGAAAGACAGGGTGAAGGATAAGGAGGAGATGGTGGCAATGCATGTGAAGATTTGGACTTTACTTATGACTTCGAAAATGACATGATTTTCCCTGTAAGAATTCTCAGGATAGAAAATCAGGAAGAGAATTATATTCTCCTTTAATATGTTTAATATCAAAATAAAAAAATACTTAATATAGCTTATCATCTAGTAAATATTTGCTTAGCAGCCAGATTTTTCACATTTTTAATCAAAACTTCCTTGATTGATTTACAATCTATTCTAAGTAAAAACTTTTGATTTAACAAATCATTTTGAAATTTGGAAATATATAATACAATAGCTAAAATTTATTTTTTAATAGTACTATAATTCTTTTGGGTAGGATTCCAACATCCTGAATGGAATCGAACAATTTGTTCCAAATCAGTTGATAATTTTTGTTTCATAATTCCTCTGTATTCAAGATCAGAGGCATCTGTTTCAACAATTTTAAAAGTATGAGGAGATAGAAGTCCTAGGTATAGTAATTTCTTAATATGAACCTTAATTTGTTTTATAATATTGGTATGTTTTTCTGCCCAAGGAGGTGTATTCTTTTTTAATCTTTTAAATAATAGTTTACATAATTGTAATGCCCGTCCTTGTGATGGGTCTTTTTATAAAATATTTTGAGAAAGGACGATGGGAATTACCGTCTGATTTAAAACTTTTTGCTTCTTCCCAGGGTGCAAGACTCTACGTTTATAAAATAAAAATGTACTTTTACAATAAAAGAGGTTTATAGCGGAAAACATCATTGTTAATAATAAAAAGGCCTCTCTTACATTTAAATGCTCGTGCCTAGAATTTCGTGCTCTTTCCCATGGGCCGTGTCTGTCCCGACGCATACTTCATTTCCTTCCCTGTAGGGGGAGAGATATGCATAAAAATTAAAATGAGTCGAAGACTCGTAAGCATTACTTCATGCAGTTAAAATATAATAACGTAGGTTTTCATTCATGCATTCATCATTCGTACATACTATACATACATGCATGCGTGCATACGTGCGTTCATTTGAAAACGTCACTTGACGGGGTTTTCCTTTCTTTTTGTAAAACGTTTCACCCGTCAGTGCCTTCATTTCTTAAAGTGTGTTCGTGCATGCGTACATACGTACATACATACATTCTTTCTTTTCACTTTCATAGGCCGGTACACACTGTTACGCCCCGTGTGTTAGGCTTAGCGGCCCTTTGACCTAGATTCCGCCCGTGGCCACAGGTTGGGAATCCCATTTCATAAGGGGCAGCACTGGGGCACTACCAGTACTACTTATTTGGCATTGCAATCTGCCCATTCATTGGTACCCTTTCATTCATTCATGCGGCCGTTACGTATCTTCATACATTTCAAGCTTCCATTCATTCATTCATTCATTCATTGATGCTAGCTCTGAAGAGTTGGAGCTTTCATTCAGTTCTTTCATTCATTTAACATGAGAAAACATTTCTTTTCATGAGAAAACATCATTTCGTGAGCATGGCTCGAACGTCCTCTTTCATGACGTCCACGAGCATCACCTCGTGGCGTACACAAAAGTGTCGGTTCGCACCGTCCATAAAACATAAAGCACGGGCTCAAACTTCGCCTTTCACGGCAACCGCAAGCATCACCTTGAACGTCGGCCTTCGCAGCGTCCATGAGCATCACCTCGCGGCGCTCGCGACGGCGTCGGTCCGTAGGATCCACGAAGGCGTCGGCTCAAGCTCGTCTTTCGTGTATTTACATTAGTTCGTTTTCTTTGAAAATACGTACAATAAATACATCTTATAGTCAACCATTCGCATGCGTACAATTACTATCTTTGGGTGCGTAAAAAGGGGCTTTCATGGAAGGGTCGTACGTACATAGATGTTTGAAAGCATGGCATCTTCTTTCGTAAGCATTTTCTTAAAGAGAAGAGCTTTTCGTTTTCTTTTCGTAATTTCTAGAAAACTCCAGAAGGGCATGAACGTAATACTTACCTGGACTCCATGCTACTTTCATACCATGCAGTCCATTCATGCGCGTGTCAGCTGGCAACCTACATGCATACATAACCTTAACATCATTCTCTATCTAATGCATAAGCAACTTAAACTATAAATAGAACTATGTTATACTTAGAACACTCTCCTTTTATCCCATACACTTACGTGCCCTTTACTATGTTAAAACCTTTGAGGACCACTTATGGTTACCACATATTCCAACTCAACGTCTTGCCTTGTGTGCTCATTCACTAAAGTGAACCCATGATTCACCTTAGGATTAAGACACTAAGACCTCTGTCTCATTCTTCTCATTAACCACGTTCCAACGCATGACTAAGACCAGCTAAGTCATGCATCCCTTCTTTAGACAGTACACTCATCACTATCTTTATGCATCTTAGCCCATACTAATCCTCATTCCCATCCATACAAGCCACACGGCTCTAAGCCAACTCTAAGGCTTAATCACCGCACAACTCTACTGTGGACAGATTACCCATTACGTATGGCGAATCCGTCTGGTACACGTGTCTCACCAGATTACACATGTACCTTACCCCTTTATCACCTAAGATCAACATATAACATGTCGATCACCTGCTCGTAGGGATGAGGGCCATATTCCGATACCAACATTCTCTTAACTCGGCTAGCATGACTCTTCATGCTATCCGTCCCTTCTTACAGTTCATCCCAACACTTAATATGACAAGGCTCCATTCACCATTACGCCTTATGTCACATCACATAGCTCGAGACTACTCTCAAGCGACACCGTGACCTTGTCACGTCACCTGACATCCTGTTACGTCACTTCTATGCCAACTTCTTACTCATCACGAGTACGGTTCCTCACGTACTCCCGTCACATCGTGACATCTCGTCACGTTCCCGTTATGCCATTCTAAAGCTAACTCCTTATCCATCATAAGCACGCCTGTCAATAACCACGTCACTTCGTGATGTGGCCCAATTATGATTCCGCTGCGTACTCTTACACTTGTTCTGCTACTTCACGCATACTTCCAGCCGTAAGTCAATCACAGTGACACTTATCACCATAGACTACAGGCTACGCCATAACTACTTCGGGACATTGTTCCCTAATTTCCAACACTATTCACCACGTTCTACCCCCATCAACTGCACAACCATCCTTATCTCTGCGACACGCCACACGGAGTGTCGTTGCCTCATGGAGCACACTCCACATATACTCCCTTCACATGTGCCACATCACTACTATGGCATACCCGCCATATGGTGCATCACTCTACCACATGGAGTACAACTCCCTTCACATACTCTATTTACATATACTACGCCACATCACCCTTATGACATACCCGCCATATGGTGCATCAATCAACCATATTGAGTACATTCCACAAGTACTCCCTTCATACCCATCACGCCACATCACCATTATGCCATATCCGCCACATAGTGCATTACTCCACCACATGGAGTACATTCCACATGGACTCCCTTCATACACATCACTCCACATCACCATTATGGCATATCCGCCACATGGTGCATTACTCCACCATATGGAGTACATTCCACATGTACTCCCTTCACATATCACGCCATACAGAGTACACTATACGTGTACTCTTCCCAATCCATAAGACGCCAGGAGAGTATATTCTATATATACTCTCTTTATGTCACACTACGCCACACACAAAGTACACTCAGCATGTACTATTCCCACTCCACATACGCCAGGAGAGTATATTCTACATATATTCTCCTTATCCCACACTACACCATGCATAGAGCACACTCAGTGTGTACTATTCCCACTCCACAATATGCCAGGAGGGTATATTCTACATATACTCTCCTTGTCCCACACTACGCCACACACAAAGTACACTCAACGTGCACTATTCCCACTCCACATGCCACGTCACCAATACCGCACATACTCCGCAACCACATTAGACTGCACAACCACGCCATAATTACAGCACAAACTCCACAATCATACATCACCGCACACTTCACAGAATGCCCAACACTCCCAGTATACTACACAGAGCATCTCAATACAACCCAGTCATTCCCCTAATACTAATAGCACAGTCCACAACCTAATCAACTGATCAATATCTAACATAATTAACGAGGGATAGAGAGTTATACCATCGACGGGATAATCCATGCGTTGCTTGCTGATCGTCACAGCCGACGAAATCGGAGAGGTCGTACATGGCGGCTAACACCCATACGTTGACTGTTTGGGCGTTTGGATAGCTACGTGTGGTCTTGGAAGGGCTCGTGAAGGCCTTATGATGGTGGCTGTGAGGAGCGGTACACAGCATACCTAACCGTGTACAATGGCAGTCAGTCACATGCAGTGTCTGTCCATCACGTGCAGTGATTACCCACCACGTAAAGTGGTGGTTTGGACCTAGGGCTTGGCTAAGGGAAATGCGGTGGATCTCGTGGTGGAGTCGAGGTGGCGCCACGGTGGCTCATGATGGAGGATCTAGCCACACAGTGGGTGAGAGGCCGTGGGAGAGTGAGAGAGAGTGTGCGTGCATGGGTGACAGATCGGGGCCGTGGTTGGTTGGGTTGACTTGGTGGTGGCCTGAGGAGGTTGATGACGGTGGTTACCCACCGTGGGTGGAAGTGCACGACATGCAACCCGTACGTGTGAGGAGGAACGTCCGTGCATGGAGGAGATGCCATGGGCCTCAGGTCCAAGGGAGGAGGAAGGGGAAGAGGAGGAGAGGTCCATGGTGGCCGTGGGTGGCTGTGGGAGTCTCGCACGGCGGCGCTAGCAACGTCAGTAGCTCGAAGCAGTGCGAAACCCATAAATGGGTTTCGTGCGTGCTTGCGACGGAGGGGGAAGGGGGCTTCCAGAGACTTGGGTTCCATGGGAGGGGTTCACCGGTGAGAGGGGAGGCCGTTGGTGGCGGTGGTGGCACCAGAGGATGGCGCACGGCGGCGCTAAGGACAGCAAGCCCATTCGGGCTTTATGCTTCTAGCGGAGAGGAAGAGAGAGCGAGAGAGGGAGAGGTTGCTACGGGGAGGCCCGCCGGAGGGAGAGGAGTGCGACGGTGCCGACGGTGAGAGCTGGCAGTGCATGGCAGCACTGGGCTGAGGCATGGAGCAGTTCGGCGTGGAGAAGCAGCGTGCTGCGTATGCCGAAGCGGAGAGGGAGGAGAGAGAGAGGGGAGGGAAAAGTGAGGGAAAGAGAGAGGGGGTCTGGGTATTTAACCCAGTCTTTTCATCTTGGGGTCTACAAAACGATCTAACGTTGAGATATGAAAATACTGATTTGAAAATGCGTAAACATTAACTTAATTAAAAGCACTCAGAGGAATTAAGGTAAATATTATTTTAAACTAACTTTAGTTTATAAAATAATATTTCTTCATCATTAATAAAATGATGAAGTCTTATTTAATATCTTTAAGAGAATAAAACCATTAAATTAATTAAAGCCTTCAATATAATTTAAATCTCATAATATTTCAAATAACGGGAATCATTTTATTAATTAATATTAAAATGATTTCTGACAATTATAATATTTTGGAGCTCTTCAAAATATTATAATTGTCTCATTTAAAAACAAGTTTAACTCAACGATACTGGAAATACCTCATATAAATATTTCCAGTACATTTAAAACACTGGGCGTGCCTTAGAAGTCACCTAATATCTCGAGAGACACGTCGTCATGGTTCGGCACACATGATAATGCTCGTAGTCGCCAGAAAGAATGGCAGACTGTTACATAATTTCGTCATCAAAATTTACTTACGTAAAAAAAGAGGAGCCTTACGTAAGAAAGAGAGAAGTGTACGTAAGAAGAAATGAGTGGGGGTTACAATAATGGCCTAAGGGATTGATAAAAATCTGCAACATAGTTGAGACTCCCTAAAAATCTCTGTAATTGATTCTTATCTTTTATTTCATCGAAAAATTTATCAGCAAATTCTATTGCTCTACTAATTGGTGTAAGAGATCCTGGATAGATTTCATGTCCAAGAAATCTAATTTTGTCTTGAAATAACTTTATTTTTGGTGATGAAACAACTAATCCATTTTGTTTGATAATTTGAACAAAAGTATTTAAATGTTTCCAGTATTGTTCAATAGATGAAGAAAATATTAATACATCATCTATATAAACTATTGAAAAATTAGTAAATGGAGTAAATATTTCATTCATAATATTTTGAAATTGACTAGGAGCATTTTTTAATCCAAAAGGCATAATGTTCCATTCAAAATGTCCAAAGGAAACTGTGAATGCTATCTTATAACGGTCTTTCTCAGCAATTTGGATTTGTCAAAAGTTATTTTTCATGTCAAATTTTGAAAATATTGTTGTATTATATAGTCGAGATAATAAATCTTTTTTATTAAGATTTGGATATCTAATTCATTGTAATACCTTATTTAAAGGTTTATAATTGATGACCAGACGAGAAACTGCTCTTTCTAATTCTGCTTGGTTTTTAACATAAAAGACAGCACAACTCCATGGTGATTTACTTTTCCTTATTAATATTTTTGATCTTAAATCATTAATTTATTTTTTACAGTATTCTAATAATTCATTATTCATTTGAATGGGTCTAGCCTTGGTTGGAATATTTTTCTCAGAAAATTCTTTTTCATAGAGTAATTCAACTATATATTGTTTTCTGTTCTAGAAAGCATTAGGCAGGTTAGAGTATACTTCGTTTTCAATTATGGTTTTAAAATTTTCAATTTTTTGGGTTAATAACGGGTCTTTTAATTATTCTTGAACTGTTTTATATTTTAATTCTTGTTTTAAGAAACTTAGTTTCTTTTCTTCTAATTCTATTTTTTGTTAGAAAATTAATTTCTCTGGTTAATGAAACTTCCTTTAAAAAGTTAATTTATTTTGATACTAGGGGAAATAAGAATTTAAATTGAATTTCTTGTCCAAGTATTTTAGTAAAAATTCATTCTTCTGCTACAGAGAAATGATAAAGTAGGGCAATGAAGAGATTTCCTAATATTATTTTAGTATTAATGTTTTTTATTAAAATAAATGTTGTTTTAAAACAAATTCCATTATTACAGATATGTGCATTGGATAATTTTTAATTTATATTTAATTTTGTTCCATTAGCTTGGGATAATGTTTTTTTTGTGTTTTCAAAATATTTAGAAGGTATTAATATCTCTTGTATATAATTTAAATTTGCTCATGTATCTAATAGGGCAATTGTAGTAAAAGAAAATTCTTGATTAATTGAAACTGTTATTTCAGCATACCATTTTTGAAAATTTATCTTGTTTAGGATATTGATGAAATTGTCTGTTTCATCTTTTATAACTAATGTTAAACATTCTCCTTGATCTTTATTATGTTCTTTATCCGGAAAATTATTTTTTTCTCTATTTTTAATAATATAATTTTTTGTAATAATTGTTCATTTGAAACTTCTAATTTAAGATTTGATGTTTTTAAGTTTCTAATCTCTTGTTTTATCTTTTTGATTTCTTGTTGTATATCTTTTATTGTAATTTTTTGTTTGTCGGTTTTAAATCTTCCTATTATTTCTGAAAAATTTTAAGGTGTTGAGGATGACGTTCCCGAAATATTTTGATTTTTAAAAGTATCTTTTAACTTTTCTAAGTAATCTTTTCTTTCTTGAGGGTTACTAATTTTGTCTATTAATTATAATTAATGTCTTCTTGTTTTGAAAGTACATTAATAGTTTTGTTATAGATACAATTATCCTTATTTAGACAATTGCAAATCTGTACTTCATCTTCTTCGGATTCATTATTAGAAGATTGCTCTGAAAAACTTGATTCTTTTAATTGATAGATTTTTTCTTCTTCTGAAGAATTATCTTCCTCTTCACTTGAATGTATTATAAAAATATCTAATAATTTGTCTTTTAATACTTCAGATATATCCAGTTCATTAATCTGTTGTTTGACTTTACAATTTGATTTATAATGTCCAACTTTTTCGCATTTATAACAAACAATTTATTTTTTCTTTTTATTAGTCTTTTTAGAACTTTTTAGTGGTTTATTATATGTTTGTTTTTCTTTTATCTTTTTATAGGGTTTTTTGTATCTTCGTTTTTTGTTAGAATAATTCTTTAAAACTCTTTTTTTTTTTTTGTGTGTCTTATTGAATGGGCTAATAATGGAATATAACCAAATTGTTCACAAAAGGTACCTAATTCTTTTCTAGCAAATTTCTTTTTTTTTTCTCCATTTATTTTTTTAATCTTAAATCGTTGCACACAGTTAGTCTAGTTCTATTAATATTACTTATTATATCACCATATGTGAGATTACGAAAGTCAGTAGTATCATATGATTTTAATAATGATTCTCGTACATTTTTATACCAACGGAAATAAGATAATTGATGGCATTTTAAGTTAATCAATAAATCGCTAGTTCTTTCTTTGAATTGAACCGGATCACCAACAAAGTGTTTAGTTAAAGCATATATTAATGTATTTACAGCATCTTCTAAAGGTAAATCATTTTCTGTTTTAATCACTTGCATGTTTTCATCATATTTATATGCAGTTAATATTCGTGACCTTTCTTCATATGAAAGAAATGATCCCATCAACCTTTTAATTAGCTAGTAAATCTTGTGACAATAATATGTGCTACTTGGTGATCAGTTTTTCTATTACCTTTATAGACGTTAGCAACTATAATAATTTCTTGGAAATGATTTAATATTTTATATTCAGATAATTCGTCTATATTCCATTCATATAATACATCTGGTGCGAAAGCAAATCTTACTATATGTTCTATTTTCTCGAATTGCATATCCGGTGGAGTAAACGTAGGATACCAATTACGAGTAATGGAAATATGATATTTAGAATCTCTGGCTGAAAAAGTATTAACATGATCTCCTCTAATCTTGTTTATTTGTAGATCTAGATTTTTAAATTGGTTTTCAATATTACTAATTTCAGAGTCATATATTACTGGTGAGTCTGTCTTGCTTAATACATTAATATGAGGTTGTTTTGAGGTAGATGCATTATTACTAATAGTTAGTTTTTCTAATTTACTAGAGATTTGTTCTAATAAATCATTTTTGTTTTTGAAAAAAATAGTTTTTAAATGAAATGGAATCTCATCGGGAACAAACAAAGGGTTTTCTTTTACTTCCTTAATAGTAGGTTTTATAGGAGATATTTGGGCTTCAATTCTTTCTAATTGTTTACCCATGGTTTTTAGATATAAATTGGTATACTTGTTTTGTTGAATTATATTATCAAGATTTTTATCAGTATTTGTAATATTATGTTTTTTTATTGGTGAAGTCAAAATTTGAGTATTTCTTTGATTGAACTTGATGGCTTCAAAAGGGGGTATTCCTCATGAATAATTTGATTATTCTCTCTTTTAATCCATTGGTTACTAGTCCTGTTTATGATAGATAATTGATTTGATTTATATATCTCACATCACGTAAAGAAAGGTATATTAATCTGTATTTTCTCTAAATCCTCATAATATTTTTCTTGAATATAATCTCTTTCTATTTTTGTAAAGGTTGAGAAAAATATCATTCTTTTGTGACTATTTTCTTGTTTCATATAATCTTGTTTGAGATATTCTTTGTTAATTTTAAATTCTTCTTTATTCAGGGTATATATTTGAGCATCATCTCCAACTACTTGTGAATACGTTGGAGAAGAAAGATCTTTTTCAGGATTATGAGAGGTGAATGCTTTATCAGGATGTCTAAAAGTATATACTGGTATATCAATAATATTTTTCAGGAATAATTCTCCGAATCTGTGTGTTAAGATTTCTGGGATCTAGTATCAAAAGATCTGGTGTCAAAATTTTGAGATTTATTTCGAGAGATTGATGTAAGAACAGATCTGGGTGTATGATAACTAGATGGTGCTGGAGAAGAATAATGTGAAAAAGATATTCTAAAAGGTTGAAAAGCTATTTGGATTGTTCCGTCAACTTTTTGATCTATATATTCAAGATCATCCTTAGAATTATTTTCTATATTAGGTAATGAGGTAATATTCTCTAATTGTCATTCATTTGAAAGTGTAATTTGATTCCAATTGATCTGTTTAAGAATTTGTATACTAGAGTTTTGTGTACTAGATTGTAATAATAATGTGTATCCTTTTGGACTGGTAATAAGAGCTTGTGGTTTTAATGTTGTTTTCATTAATTTATAGTGGATTATATAAACTACTGTTAAAGGATGTGATCATTTCATCATTTGATAACCATTTGTTTTAATATTTAATGTTAAAACGTGTAAAATATTAGTATCGAATAATGAAAGGGAATAATTGGGATAACAATTAAAATAAACTGGTCTTTCAAACAGGCTTGATTCTACTATTCCAAGTAATGAATCATAAAAATTATAGTATCTTCCGTCTCTTAAACAGAGCAATACTAAGGTGTTTAATCCACTTCTAGTAAGTGGTTTTATATCTACTTGTACTAGTCCAGTATGTATAAAAGAATATTTTTATTCTTTGTGATGTTTAATTGCTTCTTTTACTAATAGTTGTAACAATTCATAATCATTGTTTAAACTAATAATTTTTTCTACTGTTTTAATTGTATAATTTGTAAGAAATGATAATTTAGAAGAAAAAGTAGAATGTTTGTATATTTGCTTTTTTGGAATATTAGGAATTGTCTAGTCTTATAGATTTCTTTCTATATCTATTATACTGTAATCTTCTTGGTTGATATTATCAGGTTCTATGGAGATACTATTAGTGTATTCCTTAGGTTTAAATGAAGAATTGATTGAGATAGATTTTTAAGTAAAGATTTCCTATATCTAAAGAGAAATAAGTAGATTAAGAACTTGATGGAACACTACCGAGACCACCCTTAAAGCCTTCTGGCATGAATGGTCTGACTATCGATTTTTCATAGCTTACCAACATAACCTTCCTAATATACATTATTTTCTTTAGTTATGGGTTATCTTTGTAAAAAACTGTATGAGTACAGGGTGATTTCTTACTCTTTTTTTTTGTTATAACACAAGGATCCTCAAATGATTTTTTACACTATTAATTTCGTTTCTTAAGAAGGTACAATCAACTTTATAATATTCTATCGCCACTTGTCTGCTTTGATATACATGATATTTAGTCATCATTAATGTATAATCTTGTCTCGTCAATTGTTGTTGTCTCTTAAGATCTTTTATGTTATTCATCAAGATTTGTAATTCAAGTCTTAAATTATAATCTGTACATTTTAACTCATACAAATACTTATATATATAGTTATACATATTTGTTGACTTATATTATAATTAGATATACAACTATATACGCTTATATACTACGATTTATTATACTTATATATATAGTTATACTTGTACATACTTATAAGTATAAGAATATATATACTTATACTAATACTTACATACTTTTAAGAATATATACTACTATAATAATAATATTTATTGATATAGGTTGTATCGAAATATGGTGAAAATTCAGAAGAAATCTCACCAGAACTGTATGCTCTACCACGTAGTCCGTCCAGGCGGGCCATCCAATACTCGGGATGTTTGGTGCGTGGATATAGATTTCATATAGCTGATAGAGAATGATATATGAAAATTCAAAATTGCGGGGTCGTAGTCGAAAGAATCCATGGGATGATAATATTAACATCTACGGAATTGTGGAACATATCATAACGTTAAAATATGCAGGAGATATATGGTCTGGTTGTTTAAATATAATTGGTGGGAAGTCTCAAATCCTATATTGGGAGTGCGTAACAATGAATATTTTCTGAGTTTCAATATATCTCGCATATGGTATGCGATCGATCATTTCGTTCTTGCTTGCTAAGCGAATCAAGTTTATAATTTAGATGATCCGGAGTATGGGAACTCATGGAGTGTAGTGGAGAAGTTTGCATATATGATTACATTCCAGAGGTAGACGAACCACATGAAGAAGTTGATAGTCCATCAAATGAAGAAGCATATCAAGAAAACGAATCAGACATCAATCTATTTGTTGATCTAAGCCAATATGACATAGTCCCATTGCACAAAGAAGATGTTCAACCTGAAGTAATTGAAGGTGAAATGTTAAAAGAACATGAATCAACTGAAGTGTCTAGTGAGGATGAGAGTGACTGGTCCAGCAAAACTGATAGTAAATGAATTTCAAACAAATATTTGTGTAAGTATCATTCTTATAATTTTCCGTAACGTTTGTTTGAATAATAATTTATTACAATTTCAAACAAATGTGCCCCCTAAACACAAAGCAACACATGTGCCATCTCCATTTATTACCGACTCCCTGTGTGATTAACCTACCATCAATAGTGGGCCAACATTACTAGACCCAGAACAATGTATTTTATCGAATTAAATACCACATTTAATACCCAATTTAAGTAATATATATCTATAAAATAATTTAATTTAATTAAAATAAATGCTTTAATTTTTGTATATATAGCTGTTGTAAGCCAGCGTCGAGGTTGAGGTACTACGAGGGATGTCTGCATAGAGAAAATAAGGAAAGTAGGAAATTAAAGTTGATATTCAAGATGATCATATCGTTGGCTCTGGGGATTCGACAGCTTGGTTTGCTTCTTATTTTGGTACTCTTACTCGCATGTATGCACCAATGATTACATCCTCCTGAGCTAAGATTCTCCAAGATATGAAAGACCACATAAAAATTGTTATCTGGTAATAGGATACATCCAAGAAACTAAGTGTTACATGTTAATTTAAAGTTACTTTATATTTATACTAATTGTTTATAATTTTTAAAAGAACGAGTTTGAACTTAATTTTGGTCGACGAGAGGATCGACTAACAGTTGAGGAATTAATATCGAATGCATTTCGGAGGTACAAAGGTCGATGTTATGCACACTATCAGAAGTTCAATACTACAACAGAGGCGTGCCAAAATCCATTCCAAGCTCCTACTTATTATGTTTCAAGATCCTACTTATCAGGTAATTTTGCTGCTATATTTTTTTAATATTATATAATAGATGTATTAAACATATAGACATAATAATTTTTTTTAGCAATGGAATACTGTGAATAAAGCAAATAGATCAAATTTAACGATACACCACCATGCATGTTCTCGATCATTTCATCGTTTGTCTAAAAAATAATAAGTTATTCTAGTCCCCGATAAATATTAACATATAATACACTTTTTTTCATTTAAGTTCTAATATAGATTTTCCTTTGCAGGAAGAATAAAGTCTTGCTGACTATGATTTGACCCAATGTATGCTAAAGTACATAAAAACTGTGATGGTGTTTGGACCAGTCCCAAAGCAGAGGAAAATTATGTAAGCTTAAGTTTCTTTAATTCCATTGTCTAATAATATTTTTGTTACTTGTACTAGTTTTAATGTTTTTTTTTGTAGGAAAAGACGATATCTTTTATGGAAACTGCGACGAATTCATCTGATAAATCATATGTCAATGATGCTCAGATCATTTCTCACGTTCTTGGATCACGTTCTGAGTATTTGAGAGGCTTAGGACGTTGCGTGAAGCCATCCCCAACATCATCATCCTCTTCTCGACTGGTTCCACCTAATTTCGTCTCTAAAAACTTTTTGAGACAGACTTTTCGAGACAAAATAGAGATGAATCGTCTCCAAAAACCTTTTGGGACGAAAATTGGGTTTTTTGAGACAAAATTATTTGTCTAAAAAAACCCAATCACTTGTAGTGATGGCAACTTCGAAAATTCAACCTCTTTTATATATAGCTTCTCCCATAAACGAACTTCGTCCAATCTACTAGAACAATACTAACGCTACCATTGATCATGAACTCAACAACTCTCCAAGAACAAAGTGATAATTGAGAGATCAATGAGGCAATGGTCTGCAAGTGTAACCCCTGCTCATTTCTTCTTACGTAAGCTTCTCTCTTTCTTACGTAAGGCTCCTTCTTTCTGACGTAAGCAAATTCCGATGACGAAATTATGCAACAATCTGCCATTCTTTCTGGCGACTGCGAGCATCGTCATGTGCGCCAAACCATGACGACGTGCCTCTCGCGATATTAGGTGACTTCTAAAGTACGCCTAATGTTTAAATGTATTGGAAATATTTATATGAGGTGTTCCCAGTATCGTTGAGTTAAAGTTGTTTTTAAAAGAGACAATTATAATATTTTAAAGAGCTCCAAAATATTATAATTGTCGGATATCATTTTAATATTAATTATTAAAATGATTCCAGTTATTTGAAATATTATTGGGATTTAAATTATGTTGAAAGTTTTAATTAATTTAATGGTTTTATTCAATTAAATATATTAAATAAGACTTCATCATTTATTAATGATGAAGAAATATTATGTTATAAACTAAAGTTAGTTTAAAATAATATTTACCTTAATTCCTCTGAGTGCTTTTAATTAAGTTAACGTTTACGCATTTTTAAATCAGTATTTTAATATTTCAACGTTAGATTATTTTGAGGACCTCAAGACGAAATGATTGGGTTAAATACATAGACTCCTCTCTCTTTCCCCTTACTTTTCCCCAGCCCTCTCTCTCTCTCCTCCCTCTCTCCAATGTACGCGATACGTGGCTCCCCCTACGCCCGAACTGCTCCACGCCTCAGTCCGGCGCCGCCGTGCGTCGGCAGCCCTCACCACTGGCACCACCAGCTCCCCCTTCCTCCGGCGAGCCTCCCCGTAGCAACCCCTCCCTCTCACGCTCTCTCTTCCTCCCCGCCGGAAGCATAATGCCCGAATGGGCTTGCTGTCCTTAGCGCCGCCGTGCGCCGTCCTTCGGCGCCACCACTTCCACGACAGCTTCCTCTGCCACTGGCCACCACTCTCCAACAATCTCAGCTCCTCCCATGCAGCCACCTTCCCCCTCCATCGCACACCCGCACGCACGAGGAGATCCACGCACGGCTTCACCGTGCGCGACCTCTAGCGCCGCCGTGCACGGCACCCACGACCACTAGGCGCCACCATGGACCTCCCTCTACCTCCCCCTTCCTCCTCCACGTGAACCATGGCCAGTAGCCTCTCACTCATGCATGGCCTCCCTCTCCCTCACACGCATGGGTTACACACCGTGCACCGCCGTGCACGGTGGGTAACCACAATCATCAGCCTCTTCAGGCCACCACCAAGCTATATCAACCACCCACGGCCCCGATCTGCCACCCATGCACGCACACTCTCTCTCACTCTCCCACGGCTTCTCCTCCACTGTGCGGCCAGATCCGCTGACGTGAGCCACCGTGGCACCACCTCGACGCCACCACGAGATCCACTGCGTTTCCCTTAGCCAAGCCCTAGGTCCAAACCACCACTTTACTTGGTGGGTAATCACTGCACGTGATGGACAGTCACTGCGTGTGACTGACCGCCACTGTACACGGTTAGGTACGCTGTGTACCGCCCTTCACAGCCACCATCACGAGCCCTTCCAAGACCACACTTAGCTATCCAAACGTCCAAACAGTTAACATACGTGGGTTAGCCGCCACGTACGACCTCTCCAACGTCATTGGCTGTGACGATCAACGGGCAACGCACGGGTTATCCCGTCGATGGTATAACTCTCTAATCCCTTTTAATTATGATAGATATTGATTAGTTGATTAGATTGTGGACTGTACTGTTAGTATTAGGGGAATGACTGGGTTGTATTGAGATGCGCTATGTAGTGCGCTATGAAGTGTTAGGCATATCTGTGTAGTGTGGTGACGTGAAGTGCTGTGTATGTGAAGTGTTGGGCACATCTGTGTAGTGTGGTGATGTGATGTGCAGTGTATGTGAAGTGTTGTGGACTGTGCTGGGTAATGCAGTTGTGGAGGTTGTGTTGTAATGATGGCATGGTTGTACTGTGCAGTGTAGTTGTGGGGCATGTGCTGTACTGGTGACGTGGCATGTGGAGTGAGAATAGTACACGCTGAGTGTACTTTGTGTGTGGTGTAGTGTGAGATAAGGAAAGTATATGTAAAATATACCCTCCTGGCGTATTGTGAAACGGGATGAGTACACGTGGAATGTACTCCATGTAATGGAGTGATGTACCATACGGTGAGTATGCCGTAATGGTGATGTGGCGTAACGTATATGGAGTATATGCGGAGTGTACTCCATGTAGCGGAGCGATGCACCATACGGCTGGTATGTCGTGACGGTGATGTGGCGTATCGTGTATGGAGTATACGCGGAGTGTACTCCATGTAGTGGAGCGATGCACCATAGGGCTAGTATGCCGTGATGGTGATGTGGCGTAGCGTGTATGGAGTATACGCGGAGTGTACTCCATGCACTGGAGCGATGCACCATAGGGCGAGTATGCCGTGATGGTGATGTGGCGTAGCGTGTATGGAGTATACGCGGAGTGTACTCCATGCAGTGGAGCGATGCACCATAGGGCGAGTATGCCGTGATGGTGATGTGGCGTAGCGTGTATGGAGTATACGCGGAGTGTACTCCATGCAGTGGAGTGATGCACCATACGGCGGGTATGCCGTGATGGTGATGTGGCGTAACGTGTATGGAGTATACGCGGAGTGTACTCTTTATGGTAGAGTGATGCATCGTATGGCGGGTATGCCATATTGATGATAGGTTGTAGCGTGTGGAAAGGGAGTATGCGTGGAGTGTACTCCACAGGGCAGTGACACTCCGTGTGACGTGTCGCAGAGATAAGGACGGTTATGCAGTTGATGGGCGTGGAACGTGATGAGTAGTGTCGGGAACTGTGGAACAGTGTCCCGAAGTAGTTATGGCGCAACCTGTAGTCTGAAGTGACAAGTGTCACCGTGATGGACTTATGGCTAGGAGTATGCGTGAAGTAGCAGAACAAGTGTAAGAGTACGCAGTGGAAGCATGACTGGGCAACGTCACGAAATGATGTGGTTCTTGACAGTCGTGCCTGTGATGGATGAGACGTTGGCGTAGAACGTGTTGAGTTGTGCCGAGAACTATGAAACAGTGTCCTGAAGTAGTTGTGACGCGGCCTGTATGTGAGGTGACAAATGTCACTGTAATTGACTTACGGTTGGAAGTATGGGTGTAATAACAGAATAAGTGAAAGAGTGCGTATCGGAAGCATGATTGGGCAACGTCACGAAGTGACGTGGTTACGGACAGTCATGCTTATGATGGGTGAAGAGTTAGTGTGGAAATGGTATAACGGGAACGTGACGAGATGTCACGATGTGACGGGAGTACGTGAGGAACCGTACTCGTGATGAGTTAGGAGTTGGCGTAGAAGTGACGTAACAGGATGTCGGGTGACGTGACAAGGTCACGGTGTAGCTTGAGAGTAGTCTCGAGCTATATGACGTGACATAAGGCGTAATGGTGATTGGAGCCTTGTCGCACTAAGTGTTGGGATGAACTGTAAGAAGGGACGGATAGCATGAAGAGTCATGCTAGCCGGGTCAAGAGAATGTTGGTATCAGAATATGTCCCTCATCCCTACGAGCAGGTTATCAACATGTTATATATTGATCTTAGGCGATAAAGGGGTAAGGTACATGTGTAATCTGGTGAGACACGTGTACCAGACGGATCACCATATGTTATGGGTAGTCTGTCCTGAGTACAGTTACATAGTGCTTATGCCTCAGAGTTCGCTTAGAGCCATGTGGCTTGTATGGATAAGAATGAGGATTAGTATGGGTTAGGATGTATGGAGGTAGTGAAGGGTGTATTGTCTAGGATTGAGATGCGTGACTTAGTTGGTCTGAGTCATGCATCAAGATGAGTTCAAAAAGGAGAATAAGACGAACGTCTTAGTGTTTTAATCCTAAGGTGAATCATGGGTTCACTTTAGTGGATGAGCACTCGAGGCAAGACGTTGAGTTGGAAGATGTGGTGACCGTAAGTGGTCTCCGAAAGGTTTTAACGTAGTGAAGGGCACGTAAGTGCACGGGATAGAAGGAGAGTGTTTCAAGTATAGCGTAGTTCTATTTATAGTTTAAGTTGCTTATGTATTAGATAGAGAATGACGTTAAGGTTATGTATGCATGTAAGTTGCCAGCTGACACGCGTATGAATGGACTGCATGGTATGAAAGTAGCATGGAGTCCAGATAAGTATTACGTTCATGCCCTTCTGGAGTTTTCTAGAAATTACGAAAAGAAAAGGAAAAGCTCTTCTCTTTAAGGAAATGTTCACGAAAGAAGATGTCATGCTTTGAAACGTATATGTACGTACAACCCCTCCATGAAAGCCCCTTTTTACGCACCCAAAGTTATTAATTGTACGCTGCGAATGGATGACTATAAGATGTATCTATTGTACGTATTTTCAAAGAAACGAACTAATGTAAATGCACGAAAGATGAGCTTGAGCCGATGCCTTCGTGGATCCTACGGACCGACGCTGTCGCAAGCGCCTCGAGGTGATGCTCGTGGACGCCGCGAAGGCCGACGTTCAAGGTGATGCTTGCGGATGCCGTGAAAGGCAAAGTTTGAGCCCGTGCTTTATGTTTTATGGACGGTACAAACTGACACTTTCGTGAACGCCGCGAGGTGATGCTCGTGGACGTCATGAAAGGGGACGTTCGAGCCCATGCTCACGAAATGATGTTTTTTCAAGAAAAGAAATGTTTTCTCATGAAATAAATGTTAAATGAAAGAAAGAACATGAATGAATGAAAGCTCCAGCTCTTCGGAGCTGCCATGAATGAACGAATGAAAGAAATGAAAGCATGAAATGTATGAAGATACGTAACGGCCACATGAATGAATGAAAATGGGTACCCAATGAATGAATGGGCAGATTGCAATGCCGGGCAGTAGTACTGATAGTGCACCCAGTGCTGCACCCTAACGGAATGGGATTCCAACCCGTGGTCACGGGCGAATCCATTGGCCATAGGGCCGCTAACCCTAACACACAGGGCGTAACAGTGTGTACCGGCCTATGAAAGTGAAAAGAAAGAATGTATGTACGTATGTATGCATGCACGCACGAACGAATGCACTTTAAGAAATGAAGGCACTGCACTCTTGCAGAAATGAAGGCACTGACGTGTGAAACGTTTTACGAAAAGAAAGGAAAACCCCGTCCAGTGACGTTTTCAAATGAACGCACGTATGCACGCATGCATGTATGTATAGTATGTATGAATGATGAATGCATGAATAAAAACCTACGTTATTATATTTTAACTGCATGAAGTAATTCTTACGAGTCTTCGACTCATTTTAGTTTTTATGCATGTCCCTCCCCCCAACAGGAAAGGAAATGAAGTACGCATCGGGACGGACATGGGCCATGGGGAAGAGCACGGAAGTCTGGACACGAGCATTTAAATGTAAGAGAGGCCTTTTTATTATTAAAAATGATGTTTTCTGCTGTAAACCTCTTTTATTGTAAAATCACATTTTATTTTATAAATGTAGAGTTTTGCACCCTGGGAAGAAGCAAAAAGTTTTAAATCGGACGGTAATTCCCATCGTCCTTTATCAAAATATTTTACAAAAAGACCCACCACAAAGACGGGCGTTACAGCAAGTACCTGAGATATTAACCATTATTGTTAATATCTTTGTCCAGACAATGTTAAGGCGATAGCGATTGTGTGGTGGTTACGCATTCTACGACTTTACGTAGCATTACTTATGTTTTACAGTTGAATGGGACATGAACAACCTACAAAGATATTAACATTGTCCGGACAAAGATATTCACAATAATGGCATCACCTAGTTATATATTTGTGTGTAGAATAGTATTAATGAATTTATAATTTGACGTACAAGATTTATTTTATTATTCTTTTTTAACATCATCTTTAACATATCAATAACTGAGATATAAAGAATTAATTTTTGTTTATAAATTTTTCTTACATATAGTTAACATTTCTTTTATATGTACATATGTGTATTTGTAATTACTTCAAAAGTAAAACAAAGAACATCAACTAATTAAGCATCTAATTTTTACCTGACAGTCGATTGCAAGACAATAACATGTCTATGCAAACGTTACCTACAATGGCGGCAGAATGGGGCCTAATCTGAGGTAGGCCATGAAGCAGCTCTTGACTGAGCATCGAGATGTATTTGCTTGTTGCCACAAGGACATGCTTGGGATTGATCACGCTATAATCGAACACCACCTCTGAGGTAGGCCAAGAAGATTAAGGAGATGTGTCGTAGCTTCAACGATGAGAAATGCACTACCCAGATTGGTTGTCCAACATCGTGCTGGTGAAGAAGTCTAATGGTAAATGGAGAATGTGTTTCGACTTCACTAACCTCAACAAAGCAAGTCCAAAGGACAACTTCGCACTACCCGTGATCGACTTGATAGTAGACTCCACCGTGGGCTACGCATGTTGAGTTTTTGTGGATGCTTACTCAGGGTACAACTAGATCCGCATGAACCCCGACGATGAAGAGAATACATCGTTCATTACGGATAAGGGGCTATACTACTACATGGCTAAGCCTTTTGCACTCACTAGTTAACCAGAGACATCATTCATTACAGATAGGATGCCACTTACCAAAGGCTGGTTAACTGCTTGTTCAAGGAGCAAATAGGGCATCCTAGCCGACTTACGCAATGCCTTCGCGGTGCTGCGGTGTTACCTGAAGATGTTTACCCCAACCAAGTGTGATTTTGTCATCGAGTCCGAGAACTTTTTGGGTTTCATCATTTTCGAGCGAGGAATAAAAGCCAACCCAAAAAGGTGGAGGCCATACTGAACATGGCCCCCATCTTGGAACATAAACAAAGTACAGAGGCTCTCTGGGTGAGTGGCAACCCTCAAGCAGTTCATCTCCCGGTCAACAGACAAATGTCTACCATTCTTCAAGGTGCTACGGAAGGCACAAACCTGGGACAACAAGTGCAACCGAGCATTAGAGAGGCCTTTAAGTCTATATCAACCCATCTCTCCACAAGCAGTCTCCACAGCCTTGGTACGGGGCCTGAAGGGTTCCCAGAAATCAATATACTACATCAGCCGAGCATTTTGTGGAGTAGAGACGAGATACCTCCATATGGACTAGCTGGCCTTCGCCTAGGTCATGACAGCAAGACGGCTAAGACTGTACTTCCTAGCCCACCCAATCAAGGTTCTGACAAAAGCCCATTGAAGAACATCTAACAATGGTCAGACATCTCAGGTCGGTTGATGAAATGGATGATAGAGCTGAGCGAGTTTGACATCGACTACCTTTATAGAAATACTGTGAAAGGGCTAGTGTTAGCAAACTTCGTCGCAAAATTCACCAGTTTCCATGAAGAGGTCTGAGATGCTCTTCCCATGAAGCTCTGGCAGGTCTTCATTGATGGCTCATCCTGCCGTGCTGGTGAGGGAGTTAGGGGGCATATTGTCACAAGCCGAGATTGGAGAACCAGAAGGCCGACATGTTGCCACGAGCCGTGTCTGGGTAGGAAGACGCTCTTCTGCTAGAATAGAGTAGTGGACATGCCTGTAGTATGGGTCAAGATCTCAGAAGTAAGGCATGGATGGAAACAAACTCCTTGATGAGAAGTGGGAGGCGAGGAAGATCAAGAACTGAGCAACATGCTTCACCTTGGTGGACGAGGTCCTATATGGGAGAGCTTACTCCACACCACTCATAAGGTGCGTCTCATTCGAAGAAGCATAATACATACTGGCGGAGATATATGAAGGGGTGTAGGCAACCACTCAAGCGGGAAGGCATTGGCAGGAAGTGTAGTAAGGGTAGGGGATTTATTGGCCACACGCCCTCAAAGATATAGAAGAGTTTGCTCGAAAATGCCAGAAGTGTTAGGAGTATGCTCCGATACCTCACTGCCTGCCGAAGGCGTTGACATTGATCATGTCTTTATGGCCATTCGCATAGTGGGGAGTTGACCTGGATGGTCACTTACCTCCGGGTAAGGGAGGTGTAAGGTTCGTAGTTGTTGTCGTCAACTACTTCACCAAGTGGGTAGAGGCTGAGGCACTAACAACAATACTGGCAAGAAACATCACTCAATACTTGTGGAAGACAATGGTGCACAAGTTTGGTATTCCCCGCTACATAATTTTGGATAACAGGAGGCAATTTGATTCTAACCACTACTGTGATTGGTGTTGAGCCCTGGGTATCAAATTCAAATACTCCTCCTCGAAACACCCCTAGGCCAACAGGCAAGTCAAGACAACCAACAAAACATTCGGGATACTCGAGAAGAAGCTCACTAACAAGATGGGAGCATGGAAGGAAGAACTTCCCAGGGTATTGTGGGCCTATTGGACCATAGTCAGAACTCCAACAGGTGAAACTCCCTTTGCCCTCACCTATGAACACAAGGCAGTGGTGCCCATTGAAGTCGGGATGCCAACTTATAGAGTCCAATATTTCGACTAGAGCTCCAACGGCGAGAAGCTGGAAGAACAACACAACCTCCTGAAGGAGAGAAGAGGCAGGAGGCTGAGATGAGCATTACTTCAACATGTTAGTCCGACCGATATCCTTCAAGGTGGGCGACTTGGTACTGAGATAAACAGGGACAACTACCCAAAAAGAAGGGAAACTAGGGCCACAATGTGAAGGCCCATACTTCATCACGGACAACAACCGGCCAGGATCTTATCGACTTTGAGACTCCTAAGGAAATGAACTCTCACACCCATGGAATGCAGAGCATAAACGGAGATTTTTCAGTTAAATGTATTTGAGAAATGTATGTACAAACCCCTGAAGGATTATGAATAAAACGTTCTTCTCTACATAACTTTGTGTTTAACTTTGCTTAAAACACTTCACAAAACCAAACCTACACAAACCAACACGCGGGAAAGTTCAAGCACCACCTGACCTCACTCTTTTCTCGGTGAGGGCCAAGAGGTGGCAAAAGTCATTAGACTGCCCGACCTCCCTCACAATAAAATGACAGGCGGGAAAGGTTAAGGAACGCCCGACCTTACTAATCTTTCGTCGAGAGTTAGTAAGCAGGACAAGTTGATCGATTGCCCAACCTCCCTTGTGACGAGCAAATAGGACGGAATGGTAAAGGACAGCTGACCTCCTTCACAATGAAATTGCAGGATTGAAAGGTCAAGGACTGCCTGACCTCACTAATTCCTTGCTGAGGGTCAAGAGGCAGAATAAGTCATCGAACTGCCCGACTTGCCTCACAACTAAATCATTGGAGGGAAAGGTCAAGGACCACCCAACCTTCTCAATTTCTCGCCGAAAGTTAAGTGCAGGACAAGGCACTTGACTGCCCGAACTCCTTTGTGATAGGTCAATAGGCAGGAAAGGTCAAGGACCACCCGACCTCACTAACTCCTTGTTGAGGGTTAAGAAGTAAGACAAGTCATTAGACTACCCAACCTGCCTCAGAACAAAATCACATGTGGGAAAGGTCGAAAACTACCCAGCCTTCCCAATTTCTTGCAGAGAATCAATAAGCGGGATGAGTCTTGACTACCCGACCACCCTCGTGACTAACCCATAGGCGGGTATGGTCAAGGACCACCCAACCTTAACCATGAACCCATAAGTGAATTAGGTTTGGAAAAATCACACTTATAACTTGGGCTGTTGGTGTTAACCTGTTCGACTTTTTCAGCATGGAAATCAAATCACACCTTGTCGAGAGTTAAGAGTCAGGGTGAGTCATTTGGTAGCCCAACTCAGACGAACCAACAAGCGAGAAAGGTCTCAGACCGCTTAGCCTTATTCTTCCCTCCCGAGGACTAAGAGGTGGGACAAGTCTTCGGACTGCCCTCGCGACCTCACTAATTCCTTGCTGGTCCCAATGGACAGGACTCGTCCTCTGGCTACCATACCTTGCCCAAGATAGGGGTAAGTCATTTAATTGCCCCACCTTACTACTCCTCCCTAGAACCCAGCCTCTCTCATGCATGATTGTGAAATAAAAGAAGGCAAAGGACAAGTAAGAAGTATGAACCTACACATGTACAACAAGGGAATGAACAAGAGAGGACAACTCGCACATGCAGAACAAACTCCAATTTGTATATATGCACAATGAATGTATAGATGAACTGTAAAAGAATGTCTTTACATCTTTCTTTTAAAAAAAATAGAGAGAAGAAAAAGAAGAAAGAAAAATGTCAACCCTCGGACTCATCAAGGAAGGTGTCAGGCATGTCCTTCTTGTCAATGGTATTGGCATACCGAAGGGCCGCACCATCTGAGTTAAGATTCATAAGGTTAAAGGTCCTCAGATCAGTCCTCGGATTCACCAACAGGTGATCCCTCAGCCGGTCCAAGCCCTTTTTATAGCCATAGGCCCATTCCTTCTTATGGATCACCTTAGCCGCCGAGATCTGCTTCGAAATGTTGTGGACTATGTCTGAAACGTTGTTCAAGTCGAACTTCAGGCCATCCACAAGCGGATCACGGGAGACCAACTCCCGCTTAGTGGTCTCCACTTTGCTCTGAGAGGCAGCCATCTCAGACTCCAACTCCCCCACTCTCGTGTTGCATAGATGCAAGTCAGCCTTGGCAAAGGCCACCTCAACCTCCAACTTCCTCACCTGCTTGTTTCGAGAATCGAGAAGGGACTTCTTGTGCTTGCAAGACTTGGAGAGGTTGATATAAGTCTTGTGAAGCCAGTTGTGCGTCCTCACATCGGAATTGTGTCGCTTCATCAGCCGCGAGTTCTTGCCCTGGAGGCTTAGTGAGGCACTTCTGAAGGCTATCCTTCTCCTGGCAAAGTTGTGAAACCTTCTTCTTCTTCTTCAGTCTGCTCGAGTCCAACATGCAAGTTTGCCCATGATGTTGGAACTTGGCCAAGGCATGCGAAACACATCATTAATATTTATATAAAAAAAATATTTCATCTTGAATCGAGTTGTAGTTATGAATTATTTATATAGCTATCTTGTACAATATGTGAAATTATATTAAATAAATTAAAAAATTAATATATGGGTTAGCTTAACTAATTTATGTAAAGCAGGTTAAACCGGTTAAATTGGTCGTATCCAGGTTAACTCAATAAAATTAAATATTAAACGGGTTAAATAGGTTGCATTGTGTCAACCATTGATTAAAAAATCAAATTCAAATTTTAAGATCTAACCCATTTAATTAAACATGTCAGATTTTGAATAATCAATATAATCTAATATTTATGATTTGACACACATATAAACGCGAACGGCAAAGAAGAATCGCCACTCTACATAAAGTGGATAAGAATAGATGGAGGCATACCAAAAGTTAGAAGGAAGAAAAAAACCATCGTCGTCATATATAGTACGAATTCGGAAGAATTAGAAAAGTTGAAGAAAATTAACGTTGCGAGGACAAAGATATTACGAATGACACATAACACGTGCCAATTATCCATCTCGAAACAATATCAACTGCTTTGGAAAAGAAACAAAGAACATCAACTAACCATAAGAAGAGAAATGATTGAACACCAACTCATCTACAATTAAATCACAATATAATAATATTAAAAAACTAAATCACATCAAACTAAAGCAAAACGGAAGACAACTTTGAAAAAAAAAAAAATACAATTATTTTATTAGGTGATGGTATAAACATTGTAGATAGTTTGATGTTTTATCATTTTTGAATTAAGAAACTAATTTTTTTTTTACCTTATAATGATCACAAGACGGTGACATGTGTATGCGGGAGACGTTACAATAATCTTGTGTCTCACTTCAAGAGAATACAATTGGTTTGGAAGTGTGAAGTTATATACTAAACCTTTAAGGCAACCTCCATTTTTTTTTTTCCATTAACATTATTAATTCCAGATAAATCTTTATATCCACAGTCCCAAAGCAAAGAATATTGCTTGCTGGCGTAACTGTCGAACCTGTTACCGCCTCATTTGTTTTTATAAAACTTTTCAATTTATTTTATTTCATCTAAATAATTATTATAATTTTTTTAAATTTTCACATAAAATAATATAAACAATTTAATTTTTTAAAATTTTAAAATGAAAATAATATTAAAAAATATATTTTAATAATATTTTATTTAATTTTCAATTTTTATTTTAACTCATCTCATCTGTAAAAGTATTGGGTTTGTGCTTCTTTTGAAGTCCCACATCGATGAGATTTGTAAAGGGAGCCAAGGCCCATGACCTATAAATAGGATGCTTGACCTCTTAGTTAAATACACCAAGTCATAAGCCTAATTAATAACTTGTGACTCTAAGAAAATTCTTCTATTAATCTTTTTGTAAAAAATGAAAGAGGTGAGAGTTAAAGTTTTGCTAGTGGGGAAGCTTTGTAGGTGTCATTTGGGATGAGTAGAAAAATTGTGTGATTGTAATAATTTTTCACATAGTGTATTTTCTTATGGTTTTTTTCCTGTTTTTAGGAGTTTCCACTTAAATTCTTGTGTTGTTATTAATTTTCTGTTTTTCTTTATATTTCACTAAAAAGTAAATCATGGGAATGAATTTGGGAGGTCTAAATTCCCAACAAAAAGCAATAAGGGATAAAAGAAGAAGAAGAATCTCTTTCTTACACTCCGCCACAAGTCCACGTGACTAATTACTCAAGTTTGTTCATTTTCATTATGTGTTCTGATTTGTTTCGGGCCCCGACCTAAAAAGGGTAAGAAGACATTCGAGGTGTTAAGGGATTATAACATCTCATGCAGCTTCATATTTCGGGTTCTTACCTCACCACTTTCCACTCCGCCAATCCTATAAGAAGAGGATGGCCACGCAGGAACGGTAGTCCTGAGCAATAAACACTCGTACTATATATTTCTTAATTTCAAACAGCCTTATGTTTTATACAACAGGCATGATAATGTACTTCCTCCTCCCTTCTGATTTTAGTCTCACTTCTATCATCCCACCCCTTTTATTCCTTGTTTTCTGCTATTATGCTGCATTGCTTACCGTTTTCCCTACAGCTCAGGTCCTACATTCGCTACTTTTTGTGTTTTATATATCTATATCTCGAACTTTGCAAAATAATGTGTTGTTGGATAAGAGGCTAAGAGGATATATACAGACTTTTCTTCCAATGATTGAAATGGTGAGTTTAAATTAATATGTATTGTTTTTGAAATATTTCCAGCTCAAATCGATGGACGAATGGAAAAGCATCCTCTCTGGCCCTCATTTTCTTTTCTTTCCCCATATTATCCTTCTTGTCCCCGGCCCCCCTCCCCCTTCTCTATGCGCCTTTTCCCTTTATTTATGTAGTGTAATCTTTGTTCTTAGGTGTTTGCAAACCTTAATTAGCCGCTTCCTCTTGTATTTTTATATATAATTAATGCTATTTGTAAGGAAAGTTGAGAGTACTAAAGGCTTCTTTTCTTTGTACAAGTGTCCGTTCAGTTATTGATTTATACAATACAAAAAATACGAACATTTGTGACGATAATGACTATTTGTAACAAAAACAGATTCATTTTAACAAGAAATAGTCATTTTTACAGAAAATAGCTTGTCACAAATAAATAATTTTCTTGTAGTGACGTCAATATGTTTCCCTCTAAGTGTATCCACCATTTATATAAATAGCCCGTTTAGTTAGCTATTCACAAAAGTTTAACGCATCTTTTATTATTTTATATTCAAGTGATCCTATATATATTGTCAAAATATTATGTCATCTGTTTGTTTTTTTCGACATGCTATTTCTATGGTCCAATTTCTGCGCAAAGGGCTAAGAGACCAAGAGAACTTTATAAGCTTTTATCCCAATAGCTAAGACCTCGACGTAAGCAAGCATTAGAAGTGTGAGGATGATTCGCTGGAGTAAACTTTGTTAGATTTGTTGTAGATTGTGAGATAAATATATGGGTTTATTGAGTGTGACTTATTAGATATTCTTCTGGAATCATTATCAGTATTGACATGCATGAGGCCCTGCCTTCCGGACATCAAAAAAAAAAAAAAAAAAAAAAAAAAAAAGTATTGAGATGCATGGCTTTAGAGGTATGTTGATTTTGAGGGCACGAGTTGGAAATTCCACATTTGCACTTTGACTATATTTTGTGGAACGAATTATGTGTTGGGTGAAACAAGTCCTACCCGTGGGCTTAGGCCCAAGGCCTGTCCGCATGACTTGTCTGAACATACACAAATCTTTAAAAATTAACTGTAAGTGGCGTTGGAGAGTTTCGAACCTGTAACCTCCCTTGGAGAGGTGGGGTAGCCCTGCCAACCACCCTATGCTGGCAGGGGGCCTTCTTTTGGACCCACTATCGGCCCCTTCTTATATGGGTGAGTGTTCCCGAACCGTCTGCCAGGTGGGCCAATTGGCTTACGGGTCCTCATTAAAGTAGAATTAGATTTAGAGGTTGTTTTGGTTTTGTTGTTGCGTACTTGCTCTGTGTGGCTAGGAACCAGTTGGCCCAAAACCCATCCTGGACAGTTGCTGAGACCATTGAATCATTCCCAATTGGGCTTGCGTGAGGCAGTTTTAGAGCTCAGACAGCCTTTCCCGAAGTCAACCCAGATGTGGCGGTTATGGAACCTGTGGCTTGTTCTCAAAGGTGCCCAAATAAGGCAGTTATGGAGCTCGTGGCTCGTTTTCTGATATAACCGCACAAAACGGTTGGCCTAAGGCTCTTTATGCAGATGTAGAGGCTAGGATTTTATATTTTAACAAAAATCTATTCATCATCCTAACTTCCATCATTTCATAATATAGCATTAGATGATAGGTTTATAAATAAAATATAATAAATAATCTCTAATCATCCAATGATACATCATGAAATGATGAGAGGATGATAAAAATTAAGATGATAAGTAGCATTACTCTATATTTTATATTTGTCGAAGAGTCCGAGCAGGCTTGAGGATGACCCACATCGTATTTTACCCATCCTAGCAATTTTATATGGAATGAGGCGTCTGAGTGCAACTCGAGGAAATCCTCACTGTACGCTATCCATCCTGATGAGGATATTGAACTGAGACTTCAGAGAAACCTCGTCTTTTGGCAATTTATGAAGAACCTGAGGAGTTTCACAGAGAAAAGCACCAAAAACCAAATTGGTTGAGGTAAAGTAGCCAAACCACAAGCATAAGAGATGCTTATTGAAGGTCCAAGCTTTTGATATAGGGATACTAGGATGCTCGTGTAACACCCTGCAGGTCAGCACCGAGTTCGCATTCTACAAGTTTTTTTTTTTATTATTTGTTTTTATTATTTTTAGTGGTGGCCCAAATTTTTTTTTTTTCTTTCTTTTCTAAAAATCCAACCCCTTTAATGTTTTCATTTTCAAACAAACGTTACAAATTTTTAGAGTTTCATTCACATTAAAATTCCTTGAACATACTGTCTTCAACATTTCTTTTTTTTTTTTTTTCTTTTTTAAGCCACTACACGTTTCTTCCTATTTTTCTTTCCTAGGGTTTCAACTGCCTATATATTTTATATATCGTCTCGTTGCATGTAGAACCTCCCTCAATTAGGATTGCCGCTCATGATCATATTTCTCTTCAGTTATTTTTTTTTTTTTCCTTCATTTTCCCTCACACACCTCTACACCCCTTTTCAGCTAATCTCTCGCCATCTTTCTTTCAGTTTCTCCCACAATCCCAACAGTTTAATCTCTTTATTTTTTGTTTGTTTCTTACCCTTTCACTTTCAAACCCACTACAACATATGCCTCCCACTCTCCTGGGTTTTGGTCGTCTCTGTGGGTTCCCATTGATGCGTGACTTCCATTCCACGCTGTTGGTTACTTCTTAGGAGTGAAATTCTTCATTTTTCTCAACAGTTTTCCTCTCCATGACCCACGTCCTTATCTCAACAACTGCTCTCCCTCATCCTTTTATTTATTTTTTCTCTCCCATCGTCCTTTGATGCCATTTTGGGTTCTCAGATAAACTTCACCTTGTAAATGATCTCTTTCTCATCTTCCCCATCAGTTTATTTTCTTTATCCACTACAAACATCCCCTTTCAAACGTGCACCCACTTCACAACCAATGTTCTATTTCTCCCTCTCATTATACAACCAATGTTCTTAGCCTCACTTTTCTTCTCTGTGAATTTCTCATCATAGCAAACAACATCCCAAAGCTTCTTGCACACCACCCCCACGTACCGAGACCACCCCTGCCCAACCTCTTCCTTGCTGCATCTCCACAAACCACCAGCCACAAGTTGTCGTGAGCCCCTCCGTCGCTTCACCTAGACGGACCAAGAGAAAATAAGGCAACCCACGGCTCAGTTGCACGTCCTCAGCCTGTTAGAAACTGTTAAGAACAGAAAGTGAAAATGACAAGAAACTAATGAGAAACTATAATTCTCATTGATACTTTTGATTATGCAAAGGTCATATATATACATTACAAAAGGCAGAAAAGTAAAAAACTACTGAAAAACTAACTTTTGATTATCTACACAATTACAAGCATCAATTCAAAACTTTTATGGACAGTATGGTAGAGGCAGCTTTATGCATCGTGTCCCTCATACTTCTTTGTGTGCAGCCATGCATTTTCTTAGCTGAGGTTCTTATTTTTTGTGCCATCTCTTGTCTCCTTTTTGCTGCTGCTGCTGCTATCTTTTTCTTTCCATGTACTGTACCATGCTTTATCAGCTTTATGCATCTCTTGAGTGCTACATTGTATTCTGTAAGACTCCCTCTCAAGATGGACATAGATGTTAACGATTCCCATCTTGGATAATAAGAATTGAAATTCTTGGATATCCGTCCTTGAATCAGATGAAGGTTGTAACCTCCACGTATCATCTAAAGGTAAAGTTCCCGACCCCATCGGGCGTAGGGGAAATGCGTGGTGAACAATAGACTGCAAGAGATTGCTACACTTGAGAAATGAAGTCTAAAGCGATAGCTATACAGGTCCTCGAGGAAGACCGCGGGGAAGTTGTCTTATCGCCACCTCTGGCACTAATAGAACTGGATAGAGAAGTGAGAGATAAAGAGGCACTAAGGTAGGTAGAGCCCGACGAACCATTAGTTTTGGTACTAGTGGATCCAAAAAAACCAGAACGAACTGTGCGAATAAGATCTAAGATGCCCGTCGAACTGAGCTAGTCCATGAAGCAATTACTCATTGAACATCAATATGTGTCCGCGTGGAGTCACGAACAAATGCTTGGCATCGACATGTCAATAATTGAGCACCGCCTTAGTGTGAACCTTGAGGTAAAAAAGATCAAATAAAAGTGTTGCAGCTTCAGTGCGGAGAAATATGCAACCATCACCAAGGAAGTGGATCGCCTCTTGGCCGCAGGGTTCATTCGGGAAGTTCATTATTCCGAATGGCTTTCCAACATCATTTTGGTAAAAAAATGCAAGTAGGAAGTAGAGAATGTGTGTAGGCTTCATCAATTTGAATAAAGCCTATCCTAAAGATAGTTTCACCCTCCCAAGGATAGACTTGATAGTGGACTCAACGGCCGGGCACACCCTACTTAGCTTTATGGACGCATACTCTGGTTACAATCAGATCAGGATAAGCCCTGATAATGAGGAAAAAACTGCATTTATCACGGATCGAGGCCTCTACTGCTACAGAGCAATGCCATTTGGTCTAAAAAATACGAGGGCAACATACCAACGACTAGTCAACCGAGTGTTCAAGAATCAGATTGGGAGGAACATGGAAGTTTATGTGAATGACCTTTTGGTTAAAAGTAAGAAATCGGAACAGCATCTTGATGATCTTCGAGAAGCTTTCGCGGTACTTAGAAAATATAAAATGAAGCTCAATCCACAGAAGTGTGTTTTCGGAGTTGAGTCGGGGAAATTCCTGGGATTCATGGTCTTTGAGCGCAGAATCGAGGTCAATCCCAAAAAAGTCAAGGCAACTGCGGATATGTCTCCACCCTGAAGAATCAACGAGGTTCAAAGAATCACAGGGAGGATAGCTTCCTTGAGACAATTCATTGCAAAATCAACCGACCGGTGCATCCATTTCTTCAAAGTTTGGCATAAAGCACAAGAATGGGATGAAGAGTGCGGAAAGGCCTTCAGCAAGTTAAAAGAATACCTGGCCCATCCACCTTTGCTCAGTCAAACCACATCGAGGGAAGATCTAACTGCTTACCTGGCAGTATCACCTAGTGCGGTGTCCGCTATTTTGACTCGAATAGAAGAAGGAATTCAACGACCCGTCATTATATAAGTAGAGCCTTTTGGGGTGCAGAGGCCAGATATCCCCAAACGGAAATGCTAGCATTGCATTAGTAATCGCTGCCAGGAGGTTAAGGCCTTATTTTCAAGCTCACCTAATAAAAGTGCAAACTAATGTCTCCCTGAGAAAAATATTATAGAAACCTGATACGTCTAGTCGAATGACTAATTGGGCGGTCAAGCTAAGCGAGTTCAAGATCGAATACCTTCCACGCACCGCGGTTAAGGGCCAGGTATTGGCAGATTTTCTAGCTGAATTCTCCAACTTTCCAGAGGATATAATCATCATGCCCCAGGGCAACCCTTGGTAGGTCTATGTCGATGAGTCATCTTGCCAGACCGGAGGAGGAATGGGGGTGCATATAATAACAGACTCAGGAGAAAAGCTTGACTACACACTCAAGCTCGGATTCAAGGTCACTAATAATGAGGCTAAGTATGATGCACTTCTGTCAGGTCTGATAATTGCTAGATCGTTGGGTGCCACCGAAGTCAAAGTAAAAGCTGATTCCTAGATAGTAGTGGGGCAAGTAATTGGACAATTCCTCACGAAGGGAGAAAATTTGAGGAGATATCTCCAATGGGTAGGAGAAGAGCGTGATCTCTTCCAATATTCTTCAGTCAAGCAGATCTCGAGAGGAGAAAACCAGGAAGCAGATTGTCTAGCAAAAGCTGCCTCAGGTCAAGAAGAAGTGCCCCTCCTGGATCATACCACAATTTGGACTATCGATGTAGCAGCTGTTGGGATTCGAATGTCCACAATCTAGGGGTTACAACTGCCAGAATGGGCCGTTGATATTCTGAAATTCCTCCAAGAGGAAGTCCTTCCAAATGACAGAGAAGAAGCACGAAAAATCAAGAACTGGGCAGCTCGCTTGACAACAATAGAAGGAATCCTATATAAAAGAGGCTTTGTTGAGCCCCTTTTAAGATGTATATCTTCTGAGCAAGCCTAATACGTACTAGCAGAGATATACGAAGGAATTTCTGGGAATCATTCTGGTGGAAGGACACTAGCTGCACGAGCTACACGGGTAGGGTATTATTGACCTAACTTTCTCAGAGACGCGGAAGATTTTGTAAGGAAATGTCTTAAACGACAAAAGTACGCTCCTACCCCCGTAGTCCACCTAAAAAGCTCACCTCTATTACTTCCCCATGGCCCTTTGCACAATGGGGATTGGACCTTATTGGCTCCCTCCCTACGGGCAAAGGAGGAGTAAAATTCGTCACAGTAGCAGTGGATTACTTCACAAAATGGGTAGAAGCAGAAGCTCTAGAAACAATCACAACACGGGCAATTACAAATTGCCCCACCCATGGAACATCGAACACCTAAGGAAATATTTTGTATGAAAAACCCAAAGCCTGGTTCAAACAGTGTAAGATTGTGATTTGCTAATTAAGTTTTTTATGGACTAATTTCGGATGTTGCATTATTGTGTCCCCTACAGACAACTTAAATCAAACAAGCACAGTTTCAAGATCGGCCGCGAAGTATATAGCACAGGACGAGAGCTATGAGCTTTGCCCTACTAGCAGTTATTTGAAAAGCAAGTCCCTATGACTTGTCGAGGTTCGTGCAAGGTTGCTGCCTGCGATGCAGTGGTGAGGGAGCAAGGCTCTTGGGCTCTGTCAACCTATAAGAGCCAGTCAGAATACAAGACACTCCTCAGATTGGACTTGCCGACCTTCACATGGTACAAGCCCGATCTCTAGATCGGCTAAGAAGTTTATAGCACAGGACTAGAGCCATGAGCTTTGCCCCGCTAGCAGCTATTCGAAATGCAAGTCCTGATGACTTGTTTAGCTTCGTGCAAGGTTGCTGCCTGCAATGCAATGTCGAGGGAGCAAGGCCCTTAGGCTCTGCCAACCTATAAGAGCCAGTCTGAATACAACCGAGTCCTGAGATTGGACTTGACGACCTTCGCGGGATACAAGCCTGGTCTCTAGATTGGCCACGAAGTATATAGCACAGGACTAGAGCCATGAGCTTTGCCCTGCTAACAACTATTCGAAATGCAAGTCCCAATGACTTGTCGAGTTTTGTGCAAGGTTACTGCCTGCGATGCAGTGGTGAGGGAGCTGGGCCATTGGGCTCTGCCAACCTATAAAAGCCAGTAAGAATACAAGCCAGTCCTTAGATTGGACTTGCCAACCTTCGCGGGTACAAGTCTGGTCTCTAGATTGGCTACAAAGTATATAGCACAGGACCAGAGCCATGAGCTTTGCCCTGCTAATAGCTATTCGAAATGTAAGTCCTAATGACTTGTTGAGGTTCGTGCAAGGTTGCTGCTTGCGATGCAGTGGTGAGGGAGCAAGGCTCTTGGGCTCTACCAATCTATAAGAGCCAGTCAGAATACAAGCCGGTCCTGAGATTGGACTTGTTGACCTTCACAGTGTACAAGCTCGGTCTCTAGATCGGCCATAAAGTATATAGCATAGGACCAGAGCCATGAGCTTTGCCCTGCTAACAGTTATTCGAAATGCAAGTCCCAATGACTTGTCGAGTTTCGTGCAAAATTGACAGTCTGGCCATAAAGGAAGTAAAAGGGAAAAGCAACAAGAATGAAAGACAACAAAGAAAAGAAGAAACCATATAGCCAGTTACACAAAATTATTTTATTAATCATAACAGCCCAGCCTTTGTAGGGTACAAGCTCAGTCACTTGATTGGCCGCAAGAAAAATAAAAGAAAACAGAAGGGAGAGCAGCAAAACAAAAGAAGATTGCAACTTGGTAAAGCACATGTGTATGACCTCCTCACAGCTCGGACTTAAAAGCTGGTCGGTATACAAAAACGGAATACAGTGCGGAATCGTGCAAACAAGTATAAAAAAGTACCATGAAGTCATTTTATTGTCTGAATGGGATTACAAGGAACAAAAGGACCACATAGAATCTTACAAACAAGATTACAAAGAATATTAAATCATTAAAGATTACAAGGAACATAAAGAAAAGTCTTGTCCAGAAAAAAGCAAAATGATCAGCAGTGCAATTTCTCCATCAGGGAGAGGGACGTCCAGTGGAAGCCCACCCAAATTTGCAGGAGGGCGAACTGTATTTGAGGTCAACTGGGGTGGACGACATGGAGGACAGATGGATGTTGGAGGGACGAGTGAAATAAACTCCAAAGACTTGATTTCCACCTTGAACCGTCTGTTCCTATCCTCCTCAGTCGCCATCGTCATGCCATTGCCCTGTTCTTTCCCCGCCCAGAATTCACACGCAATGAGTTATGGTGTAACAGCTTCGGGAGTTGAGCCCCGTAAGCAAAAGGGCAAGAACAAGCGAGGCACTATAAGCAAAGGGGCAAGGACAAGAAGTATAGGTGGCTTATTTCTCCTTCGGCATTCAAATCGCCATAACCAACGACAGCCTGAACACCATAAAAGAAGGCGTCGCCCCTTATGGTGAAAAGTATGAAATAGGAAAGGCATGGAAATTGGGAAGTCACCAAACTTAGAGAGAATGGATAAAGAACGAAATGGGATGAATTTCCCAGGATAAGGGAGAAGCCCCTTTTATAAGTGAGAGTGATGTTTGGCATCCCAGGGCACCGTAACTCCTGAGATCTCCCTTGGCAGCCACGTGTCTCCAAGACCCCCTGAATCTCCACATGTCTCTCATGGGGAACCGCAGTCCCTTGAGATTCGAAAAGGCGGAAACTACAACTGACATGCTACAATGTGTTGGTGGAGAAGTTAATGACAGGGTTAAATGCAGAAACTACAACTGACGTGCTACACGGAGTTCATGGAGAAGTTAATGACAGGGTTAAATGTAGAAATTGCAACCGACCTGCTACACAGAGTTCATGGAGAAGTTAATGATAGAATTAAATGTCGGATTAATAGGGAATTAACAGCAGGCATAACTGTACCAATGGAATTAAGCAGCATTCAAGGCAAACAAGAATTGAAAGGACGTTAATAAAGGTAGCTTCAGGATCAACATGGAATCAGCAGTAGATCAAAGCACTCACGTGTATAAAAAGTACATAAACGATCAGTACACGATCAAACAAATATGAGATTTGACAGGAGTCTTACTCGGCATCCATCAATCTAAAAGAGTCTTACTTAGTACAGTGGTGCCACTCGATAAACACTCTGAGAAGAGGTGCCACTCGATAAACACTCAAAGAAGTGGTGCCACTTGGTAAACACTCAATAGAGTTGTGCCGTTCGGTAAACACTCAGTAAAAGGCTGGCACAAATTTCCTTCAACAAAAAATAGACTAGCTCGGGTCTCAACAATTGAATGATACATCTTTTGGTTGCTACCCAAAACAAATCAAAATGCACGGGTCGGCAATGGAAAACAACCAAATGCAACAAGTAGAAAAAGAAGGAAAATAAAAAGTTTCAATCGGCTAAGTTCAAACAAACTAGAGGTACATTCATTTAGATAGAAATGTCAAATTACATCAAAGACCATTATAGGTCTGAAAACATAAAAAAAAAAACAAAAAGAAAAAACAAAAAAACAAAAGGAAAGGTTGAAGGCTAAGGAGGAGCATCGCAGAAGGCTAGAGGCATGTCATCTACACCCCATGTCAACATTTCTTCATAAGCAGATCTATTCGGAGTTAGTTCTTGAAGGTTTAAAGTGCGAAGATCGGCCTTGGGATCTTCAAGTAACACCTCTCGAAGATGCTCGAGACCTTCCCTATACCTATAAATCTAGGCTTCTTCATGTAGGGTGTGAGCATTTCTGAGTTGGGATTCAATAAAGTCCGTACGAAGCCAGGCTGCTTCTAGAAAAGACTCATAACGAGAAACCGTAACCCGGGCTGAAGCCCTTATCTTATCTCCTTGTTTGGCAATCGGCATATATTTGTGGAACATTCGGCTGCGAATTTCAATGGCGTGCCTTTTTTCCTACGCTAATGTCTCGATGGCTTCTTTGCGCTGCTTCAGCTTTTCTTGGAAGGACTCCAATTCACACTCCAACTTCTGCACTTCGGCTTGGGAACTTTCCCTTTCAGTAAGGAGAAGCTCGGAATGGGCTTGGAGGTCTTCGATCTCCTTCTGGGCGGATTCTAACTCTTGGACCTTAGAGGCAATCTTCGTATTGCTTTCCTCAATCTCCAAGTCCCTGAACCGAATCTCCTTATCTTTGAGCTCAATTTCCAGAGCCATTGTTTCAAGCTTATGATCCATCGCCTTCATAATCTGTTCCATCACCTCAATCTCTTTCCATTGGGCATTGATTTTCTGATGAAGGGACCCGTTGTCCTCCCTCAAAGAATTATTCTCCACAGTTAAATTGTTAAGATCTTCTACCATTTTCATCCCTTGCAGATGCATAAGAGTATTTAACGCCCTCTGAGCTCTAAAATCCTCTTCGAGTGCCTCCCACTCTCTGGAAACCATCTCAGCAAGTTGGTTTGTGACTTGAAAGGGCGGGAAAAGATATAATTTTGGGACAAAAGCCAAAAAGTGAAAGTCAGTATACATAGAGGAAACACTTACATTAGCGAACATGGGCCTGAACTTCCGGGCCTACGCTTCAAAAGATTATGCCCGTGCCTTCTTAAAACCTTGCCCGGGCTCCTGCGAAGAAGAAGAAGGTTCTACGCATACCAATGGCAGAATAGCTTCAGTAGGTATGGAAGGTGGGCCGGATTCCTCCTCACATTGAAGAGGAACTTCGACATGGGGAGCTTGGAGGGGCACGGACGGAGAGCTTGGCCGTTCCTTAGCCCGAACCAAACTCTCGCCCTAAGCTGCTCCAGAGCGGGGAGAACCGTTCCCAGATGAAAGGGAGGCGGATAAGGAACTATCCTCCACCATGACAACATTTTCATGGAATGGAGGAGTGGTCTTGGCTTGAGGGGTTGAGCAATCCTAAAATGAATAAAGCAACTCGGCATAAGATACAACTATAAGGAAAAAAGGGTTCAAGCAAAGATGCAAGAAGCAAATACCTAAAATATTGGAAGAGAAGGGGTAACTTCTGGGATTATTGGGGGGACCGGCTCGAAAGGCGGTTCCAACACTGAGGAGGAGACCGGAACTTCAGAAGGAATAGGTTCCGCAATCTACTCGGAACACGGTTCCCCAGTCTCGAGTGGTTCTGCAGTCTCCTCGAAACGTGGTTCAACAGTCTCAGGAGGAGTTAGCTCCTTGTCTCCAATAGGAGTAACCTCCATGTCCATTCCCAAGGGCGGGACTGGAGGAGTGGTGAAAAATGTTGAAATGGGAACCAAAGGTAAACTGGGGGGAGTTAGACTTGAGAACTCCAGAGGTGAAATGGGAGAGTTAGTCAAGCACTCCCCAAAAGAAGCTTCAACCTCGGCGAGTCTTTCCTCAAAAGGAGTTGGCGGCTAGCGTGGTGGAAACCCCTCCTGACTAAGAACCTTCTCAAAGGAGGGGAAAGCTCTCATCGCTAGACCAAAACGACGAGACGCCAAGTGGTCAAAAGTTGAAGAAAAGAGAAAGGCAATGGCAATGTAAGCCTCATCTCTCTTAGCAGAGCCTAAAAAAGAAGGCAAAATTATGTTATCTTTTTGTTTAAATGAACGCAATAAAAAGAAGAACAGGTCTTAGAAATCTCAAAAAATTACCTCTCGGGGGGTTATTTGCTGGAGCAGCTCGACGAGAAGTGCTTTCAAGAGTGGCTCGGTGGGAACTGCTCTCTTTAGTAGCTCGAAGAGAGGTGCTTTCAGGAGCAGCTCGGTGGGAACTACTCTCTTTAGCAGCATGGTGGGAACTGGACTTTGGAGCCACTAGGTGGGAATCTCTCTTCTCTTTACGGGGAACACTTGGCTGAGGGGGATGCGAGAACTTCGAAGGAGCATCCTGGGAAGACGCAGGTTGAATGGGCACAAAAGCACCTTCATTTGTGTGAGACCGCTTTGCACGATCATCTTTGGGAGGAGAACCTGCACGGCGTTTCTCCCTCAGAGGATAAGGAGGAACCTTTAAGAAGTCCCGACCTAATACATGTGCACGGTGGGGAAGAACGATGTAATGATGAATGTTCTCATCGGTCAGCAACGAATCAGACTCTGCAAAGGTTGGATGAGCCACTGCCCAGGATATTATGGAGGCAATCCTAAATTCTTCTCTCTCCGATAACTTGATGGAGAGAGATTTGGTAGTTGGAACCTTACCCTAGACAGATCGAACAGGAAACTTCTCGTATTCATGCTCTCCTTCCAGGAACTCCCAGTCTGAGCCTCTTACAAAAAAGAATCGTTGGTGCCAATCTTTTATTGAAGAATGATGCCTCTCTAGAGTAGTGAAACACTTCTCGGTGGATTGGGATTGGAAACTACAAACGTTTCTAGGAAGCCGATTGATGTGGTACACAGATAGGAACTCCCGAGTAGTAAGATCGGGGTAATCTTCTGAATTACCCAGAAAGATTCAAAAGGACACACAACTAGCCATGATGAAACGCCAAGCATTGGGTTGAGTTGCGCCAGGGCTAGTTGCAATAAATCCAGAACATCACACATTGGGCGACAAAATGGCAAGCGTAGTCCGCTGGAAAACATATGGGGATAAAGAGCCACCTTAGTCACCACGCCATCCTCGTCCACCATCGGAATGCAAGAACTACAGATTTCAAGAACTGTACCTGGAGGGATAGGATACTCTCTGCAGAATGTACGAAGGTCATTGCTAGTCATGGCTGACGTCAAACCCTTCCCGGCAAAATATCTGAAGCGGGGATCATTCTCGCCTTGTTTAGTCATGATGAAAGTAGACAGAAAGCTTAGAGTATTGTTTTTCAAAGAAATGAAGAAGGAGGGCAAGACGGAAATGGCAAGGAGAAAAGAGAAAAAGAAATTAGGGGAAAGAAATGAATAAAAATAGTGCAATGGAACGGCTAGGTGTCTGAAACAACGGCACGAAGTACGAAGGGATAGATTCGCCATGGAGAAATAGAACGACGCTTAACCACCTCACGCGTGCGTGGAACGAACCAATCCCAAGCAACGTTGAAGTTCACGCCAAGAGCAGCTTCAGTTAATGAAGACAAAGTTAATGATTATTCATTAATGGCAGAGATCAGTTCGCATCCCCTTATATATGGGGGGAAAGAACGAATAAGTTCACGCAAACCCGTTCACCTTCCAATACTCGCCCAGGTTACAAATCTTCATTGGGGTTCGCTCACCCAAAAAAAAGAAAAAAATCTTATAGTTTCCAGCCCACAAGTGTGCTGAAAATTTGAGTCGTATTGTGAAGGGAGAAAATCCCTTGGAATGGGCTAAAGGCAGGGCCCAGATTAAAACCCAGATATAAGGTCTGGGCTGGATTGGGTTGGAGACAAGGCTTGAATTAGAGCCTAGGTACATAATATGGACTGGGTCAAACGATAGCACCTGGGCCAAGGCTCGAGTATAAGACCAAGGTCAAATCATGCTTACATTAGGAAACAAGATAAGAAATGTAGGAAAGGCTTAAGAGGGAAGGAGTATAGCATTCAATGCTAGACGAGAAAACCTGTGGCGGTTCATACCCAACATTAATGAGATGGAAAGAACCCAAGATAGAATATACGCTGCATTCATTGCGGCTCAAGGCTCGAACAACACTCAGTAGCACTAAGCACTTCATAGCTCGGCAAACTAATGGCAAAAGGATAGCTTGATGAGTGGACAACATGAATATATGATCTCTTGCTATACAACGCTCCACTACCGTGGAGACCAGGTCAGCAAGTATAAATAACACTACCTGCAACACACAGGTAGGTAATCTAACACTATCATCGTGAATATACTTCATCCTCATCCTCGACACCATACTCACTTAAGCATCAGAGAATCAACGGACCTCGAGGTCCCCCATTGCTACTATGCAAGTGATCACACGAACTCTGACTGAGTGGAATTGCCCAGGCCCGCGAAACACGACATCAAGAAGAAACATCGTCCTCGACATCAAAGCCATCGCCAAAGTTACTCTCCAATCTTGGGAAGGCCGGTTAATCAACACTTTCCAAGAAATAAAGATAGTGAGCTCCCCAACTTGAAATTTCCTTTTGAACTCAATAGACAGAGTGAAACAGGGCTCCTTCCCATGTTTCAAATTGTGTTTTGCTACCTGTAATCCTAACCAAATTTATGTGTTCTTTTGCTTTGCAGTTTGCATTCAATGTTGCCTTGCTTTCCATATTTGGAAAAGATGAGGTTCTCTACTGAGAGGATTTGAGGCGGTGCTACTACATTCTTGAGAAAGGGTACAATTCAATGCCCATTAATTTGCCAAGCACACTCTTCAACAAATCCATGAAAGCAAGAGAGGAGCTTGCTCAGATCTTGGCCAAAATCCTCTCCACCAGGAGGCAGATGAAGCTCGACCATAATGACTTGCTCGAATCTTTCATGGGTGAAAAAGAAGTCCTCACTGACGAGCAGATTGCCGACAACATCATCGGAGTCATATTTGCTGCTCGTGATCCCACCGCTAGCATTCTGCATGGATCCTCAAGTATCTTGGCGAGGAGCCCCGTGTTCTTCAAGCAGTCACTATAAGAATCCTTAACTAAAAATCAATGATCTTTTCATGACCCAGATTTTCAAACATCAAGAAAACAATGAGGAGTTCACTTACATTTTCTAGTGCTTGTGATTTTTTTTTAATAGGAGGAGCAGGAGGCCATAATGAAGAGTAAAGAAGGGAGTATTACAGAGAATGTTCTCTCTTGGGCAGATACCAAAAAGATGCCAATCACTTCAAGAGTAATCCAGGAGACACTTAGAGTTGCCTCAATTCTATCCACTACAAGAAAATTACTTATTTGTAGCTAGCTATTTCCTACGAAAAATGACTATTTGTTACTAAAATGAGTATGTTTTCATCACAAATAGTCATTTTTGTCACAAATAATCCATTACAAATTCTTGTTTTTCTTGTAGTGATCGTTTACTTTCAGAGAGGCAGTAGAAGATGTAGAGTATGAATTATCTTGTAATTGACATATCCTAATTTCCCCTTCACATCCTTTTACAAGAAGAGAACCGAGGCATAATATCAGCTTCCCCTTGGACATGCAATATCTTCAAAATCTAAAAGAAAATGCTGACTTTTGGTCTCATTTCTTAAGACAGATGTGTCTCACATGTATACCATGATGTTGTAGTACTTGATAGCTAAAGTTTCAAAAGGTCGATGCGTTTGCATATTCCCATTCAAAAGCATGAAAAAGTGAAAGGAAGAAAAGAAAAATCAAATTAGTGTACTCATCATCTTATTATTGTCATGGTTTTAAATGTCAGAGTGAGAGAAATTGTACTTATAAATATCTGATTCATTATGGCCGATAAAAACATATATACATCTACAAAAATATTATTTTGATAGCCCATTAGTCATAATCTTGATCGCTATCTCATGTCAACTTTGTACACGAGTCATGGGTATACGTACATACATACATACATACATATATATATTTAAAAAAATAATATTTACATTTCTAGAGTGTACAATTCACGCGCACTTCATTTGAAAAATATAGATAAATCTAAAATGAACATGAAAAAAATTATTTTTTTAATGGTGACTCCCTTTTTTTGCAAAGAAATATGTATTACCTCTTATATATATAGTATATATAAACCCATTTACCTCTACTGAGAGGACTGCACACTCTAAAACTATATATAATATTACCTCTTTTATATATATATATATANACTGTAACCTGCCAACTAATATATTTTTCATTTTTTATATTTTATTTTGGAAAGATTATTCAACCTCCTTTTTTTTATTAGTTGCAATTATGTAAGCATAGTGATCATTTAGAAGCTGTCGATTAAATGACACTTTTACCCCATGAAAATTAATGAGGTGGACTATAACATTTTCGGTCTTGAGATTGGAAATGTCTTAAGAAAAAAAGCCACAATTTTTAACCATAAAGAGACGCATGAGATTCTGAGAATCAGAAGAACTGCTCCGAATTGTTCAATTTTTACCCAAGTCATACTAATTATTAGGGCCGTAAAATGAGCAGGCTATTCGATAGGCAGTTCGAATTCGACTCGATTAAACTCAAATCAACTCTAATCGAATATTAAATGGGTTGTTCGTAAACATAGAATTAGGCTCGATTATTAAACGGTGCAAACTCGTTTAAAACTTGACCGACTTGATTAATGTTCGTGAACAAACTCGTATGAAGCTCGACTCGACTCGTATATATTTATACATATATAATATAATATATATAATAGCAAAAAGTTAGATATATATATAATTTATAATATTCATAATTATATATATAGACTTAGTCTTGCTATATATAGTCCACTACATATGCTATATATAAATTTATAATATTAACTTCTAGTCTTATAGAACTAGAAGTTATGATGAATACATGAGTCCAATAAATATAAAACATTATAAGTTTACAAGTTATGATGAATGCATAAGTTTTATAGAAAATATTTTTTATATATAAGTTTTATATATAACATATAAAAAGAAAGAGAATAACTCAAATATTATTACTAAATTTTGATAAGTACATAAGACATTAGTAGTTATACTAATATAGACTATAGTTATAATTATACTAATATATAACTAATATTATAGTCTAATATAGACTATAGTTATAGTTATACTAAATTACTATAACTAATACTTATAGTCTAATAATAAAACTATTGTATGGTTATACTAATCACTATAACTAAATTACTATAGTCTATAACTATATATATATATATATATATTTAGTATCAATGTATTATTACAGTGATACTAATCATTATAACTAAATCACTATAGTCTATAACCATGTATTAAATGTATTACAAATATATACTAATATAATTATCAACCAATGGGATGATGATGACTGACATTACAGATATAAATGCTGACAACGTAGTAAACTTTTTTCCTACTTTTTGCATACAAGTGTTGCTTAAATGTATTATTTATTCCAATCAGTTTATACATTATTATTTAATATTCCAATATATAGAGCATGAATATTATATACTTTAACAAAAGAGAAAGGAGTGCCTTCCCTTTCTTTGGGAGAAAGCGTGAGGTTCCAGTGCAGTTGATTTGTCAAAGGTTAAAGTCTCACTTCTATGAGCTTGTGCTTCTTTTCTCATTTTTTAATCTTTTCTTTGGGTGGTGAGACGCAATGGAGGCTAAGGATTTGGCAACACGATGGGAGAGGCTACACCTTTCCAAAGAAGAGAGTGTCTGCTTCCATGTAAAGCAAGAGAACACAAATGGAGAGGAAAATCGGGGCAACTATTGTATAGTGGGGAAGGCACTAACCGAGAAGGGAGTTAACAGTGAAGGTTTCAGGATCACAATGTCTCAAATATGGAGGTTGGAAGGGTGGGTGACGTTTAAGGAGCTTGGAGAACAATGTTTCTTGATCGAGTTTCAGAAGATAGGCGACAAAGAAAGGGTCCTGAGTGGACGTCCTTGGTTTTTTGACAGACACCTCCTCACTATGATGGGGGTGGATGAAAAGATGTCCATAGATGCATTGCAGTTTCGCTACGAACTATTCTGGATACAACTTCACAATCTCCCTCTATCAACCGTGACAGAAGGTTTTGGAGAGCAGTTTGCAAATTCCATAGGCCCTGTCATTAGGGTTGACACAGAGGCAAATGGTCGTGCATGGAGGAGGTGTCTTAGAGTAAGGGTGGTTGTGGGCCTCAACAAACTCTTGTTGTGAGGGAATGGCTAAAGCTAGATGATAAGCAGCATTGGGTCTCTTTTAAATATGAGCGACTGCAAAGTTTTTGTTTTCAATGTGGTCTTCTTAATCACAAAGGGAAAGGTTGCATGAGATCACGTACTGCTCAATAAGGAGATACATAGCCCTCAGCTCAGTTTGGTCCATGGCTTCGAGGACAACCCAGGAATATAAACATTTTTTACAATCATAGATATGGCGGCTCTAAGGGTGGAAACAACCACCAAGCCGTCGCCGCGCGTCGCTGTGCACCACACCGCCCCTCCCATTAGCTTCCCCACTGGCCAACGACCACCCCCCTTTGATCTCAACCTCCCTCATGCCGCCGTTTGCCCCCATGCCCAATGCGAAGCCGCGGCCCTCTTGAGCTAGCGCGCCGCTGTTGCGCCACCTCCGGCCACCATTTCTTCAGCACTTCATCCTTGACTTCCTAGCAATCTAACCCACCCATCTCCAGCTCCGATACGCCACCGGTAAAGCTCCACCATCAACATTTTCGTTTTGGGCTTTTTGGTCATCAACCGCCCTCTACGCTACCACCCATGGCCAACCACCACCACCATTGGCTTCACCGACATCCCTAAGCCCTACCCTATTAATTTCGGATCTTGGTTTGTCCCCGTTCAAAAGTGAGTTTTTGAGACCCACGGCCACAGTGCATTTTGCACTGATACATTGCTGTGCCGCCACTTCTTGCACCTCCGTGATCCTTCAGAAATTATATTAGAGCACTGTAAGTATTTTCCCAAAGAACTTTCGTGATTTAAATGTATTTTTGCACTAACTCATTTTATCTGTGAACTGGTTGGTTATGCTGGACTGAGTCCGAGGAGTACGGGGGTCGGATGGATTGGAGGATGAAGTTGTTTATGTGATTGGATTGTGTTGACATTGTTGGCTGTTGGATATTGGTGTCATGTATTGTTCATTGCATTTGCACACATGTTCATGTTTGTAACTGAAAACTGGGTTTTGCATGATTACATACATATTCATGTGTTTATTTGAAAACTGAATTTTTATGTGAGAAATGATTTTGAGTGTGTTTGAAATGACTGGATTGACTGGTTTGAGAAAAAGGAGAAAGAAACTGTAGGGATGGTGGTAAGCAGGGATGGTGGTATAGTCCCGCCTGCAATTCCTGCCTACAGTGCAAGCGGTAGGGATGGTGGTAAGCAGGGATAGTGGTTGTGTCCCACTTGTGATTCCTGCCTACGATGCATGCGGTACGGATGGTGGTATCGTCCCGTTTGTGATTCCCGCCTACAGTGCTCTGATAAGTACTCATTGTGTGGAGAGGAAGTGTAGGGATGGTGGTAAGCAGGGATGGTGGTTTTGTCCTACCTGTGATTCCCACCTACGGTGCATGCGGTAGGGATGGTGGTATAGTCCCGCCTGCAATTCCTGCTTACAGTGTTCCGATAAATGGTTGGTTTTTGTGTGATTCATTTTTTGGGAAAATGACGGATTATATTTTTGGGCCAAATTGGGATTTTGGCGTGTGTTGGAAAATAATCATTTTCGGAAAAAATGAGGTTTTGGGATCTGTTTGTTGGTTGCATTAATGCGTTTTTATCCCGAGAGTTGTTTGGATTATTACTTACCTGTGATACCATTTTATGGTATCGCAGATTTTGATGCAGATGTGGATGACGAGCCTTAAGCTTGGCTTCGTTGGAGGAGTGATCTGGGATTGCTCTCGTGTGTCAAGATTCGTTTTATCAATTGTTTATGTATATGCCTTTGTACTATATTTTGGGATGACTGTATAACTTTTAAAGGTAATTTCTTTTGAATATTTGTATTTAAATTTCTGGTACTTAGTTGACTTATTTATATTATTCGCTGTGACTTTTATTGTGCACTTTTGCATGTTGCACACATTTGAGCACATTTCGTTGAGATGCGTGACCATGTTGTCATCATCCCGACGTCACGATTCCCGTATTTTTGTACGTGGGAGTCAAGGCGTCACACCTGAGTTCAAGCTCATTTCCCTTGTACACTAGCAGAGCTCAGACGTTCTGCCCGGCTGATAAACGAGCCGAGTCCAAGCTCGAGTTGAGTAGTGAACGAGCTCGAACTCGGCTCGTTTACAGCCCTAGAACTTATAATTGTCGGGAGGATGGAACCTATGCCACGTAGTCCCCCGGTCCCCCACACGCTCTTTCTCATCCCCTTCTCTCTCCCTCTCTATATTCTCCCTCTCTAAATCTCTCTCTCAAACCAAAACATGAATGAATGAGCCATAGGAGATTCCGTTTGTGGGACTGGAGCAGTAATTGAAAGACCCTCCTCTCTCTCTTTGAGACCGAAACATGAATGAATGAGTCAGAAAGTAGAGTAATGAGAGAGTGCTTAGGATGTTGAGTTGAATTGAAATTAGTTAATTTTTTTATGAATAGTAATGATTTGAGATGATTGAGTAAATTTTATGGAGCACCTAATATGAATTTAAATGTATTTAAATGTTAAAATGAATTTAGATGTATTTATAAAAAGTTAAAAAAGATTATGGGTCTCGCATATAAAGAGATGTTTAGCTGAAAAAAAATTGTAGATTCCACGTGTAAAGAGGAATTGAGTTGAATTTAAATGCTAAATTTGATTTAAAATTAAACTTAACGGAGTTGGTTTGCTTTCAAGACTAAAACCTAAAATTTTGAAAATTTTGAAATATCTCATTTCATCATTATAACTTTTCCAAACTCTCACACAAAATAAAATAAACAATTTAATTTTTTCAAATTCTAGAATAAAACTAATATTAAAAAATATATTTTAATATTATTTTATTTAATTTTTTAACTTTAATTTAATTTTAACCCATCCCATCTCTCGAAATAAACGAGACCTTAGTTTGGGTTATTTAACCCAAATGCATAATGTTTCGTGAACGGGCTTACAGCAGCCAAGTCATACTAATTACCCTCACTAGGGACCCACGCCAGATAGTCCCCTGTGGCCTCACACGCTCTTTCTCATCCCCCTCTCTCTCCCTCACTAGACTCACACACACTTTCTCTCTCTCTCAGAGACCGAAACATGAACGAATGAGCTGTAGGAGATTCCGCGTGTGGGACACCAGCTGTAATTGAAAGACCCTCCTCTCCCTCTCCCTCTCCCTTTTCCCTCCCAAAAACATTACATATACCCCCAACCCCCCTTCACTTCTTTCCTAACAACTTCTTCTCCAGGAGCCAACTGTGGACTTGATTCCCAATCCTACTCAGTCCATAACTTCTTTCGAAAGTACTTCTTCCCTCACACAACTACTTCTCCAGGAGCCGATTGTGGACTTGATTCCCAATCCTACTTAGTCCACAACTTCTTCCGAAAGTGAATTACTTTCGGATTGAACGTCACACAACTTCTAGATTAAACACCTAGGAGAGGAAGTTTTGGAAGATAAGAAAGCAAAATTTTATGCTATGTTTTGAAGGAAGTTGTGTAAGGGTTGCTACAGTCGGTAGCAAGCAATCAAGATGGGAATATGATTGAATTTTGTGCTGATTTTTGAACCTGCAATTAAAAGCCCTTTGTTTATTCACATTAAATATGCAACTTATTTTATGTCATGTTTGAATAATATGCCGATTGTTGTCTCTTAACCTAAAAATTGAAGAGTTTGTCTTCCTGATTCATACCTTTCATTATGTATGTTACTCTTCCTCAGCTAATATAGATTCTTAAGAGCATGTTTTTCCACAAAATTCAATTTTTTTCCTCTTGCACAGTAGATTGGTTATTAATCCATCTATGAAGGCGTAAATAAAATGAATGTAAGGCAGGTGTTTGAAGAAATGCCTTTTGTTTGTTTAATACTAGTTAGTGTGTGGAAGCAGCCTATAGATAGCAATCTTTCTTCCATGTTTGCTATAATGGCTGAGCACCTGCTATATATTGTACTTTGCAGGATAAATTTTGATGGAACCACTTGCTTTTTGTGTCATAAATTTGTAGTGATGGACTTAAAGTAAGTGTGAATAATAACATGCTCCCAAGAATTGGGTAATTTCATTCCCAATTTTGGAATAATATTATAGTTTTCGGTAATTTATTTGATCCCAAATTTTATGCTTTTATAGTGATGGACTTAAAATAGGTGTGAATAATAACATGCTCCCAAGAATTGATATTGATAGATAGATGGTGGTGTGATACAAACTAGAGCATCGGTTCATGACACAAGTTTAAGCCTATCAGCAACACCAATTTTAAGAACAATGGGCGCTTATTCAGTCAAACAAATAGAACTTGTTGCTTCTAGACTTGTAATCTATAACACCGGGGTCAAGTGCTAAGTTTCTTTCAAAAAAAAAAAAAAGCCTTTTAAGGGTCGAGATATTTGTCTAAGACAAATTGTATTATTTTTAGAGATTGAGTCGAGGCCTTTAATTCACTGAAAGCCCAAGCCCGTGTTACCTTACTTCAAACTCCACGTTCTTCACGGTTTCACGTCCGTTTATGCCCATGCATGCACGCCACTTTCTCTCATCTCAGGGTTTTATTTTAGTCTTTCAAGCACCTATAAATACACATCCTTCGTGCACGAAGAAAACCCAGAATAGGGTTGTCGTCTCCTTCCCCAAGCTAGGGCTACCGTGCGATTAGCTCCCCCACACCTCCATGTTCAGGCAGCACCAAACTCATGCACACAACCCAGTATCCACCTTCTCATATTTTGGTTCTTCTTCCATAGCCACCAAGTCCCACAAATGGCAAGTTTCCTCGCACCCCAGCCCGAAATGCACGAACCACATCTCCTGCTCGACGGAAACCACCGTGTATTAGCACTGCCCAGCCCATACTCAGACTATATCGCAGCATAACCACCACCACCACGTCATAGTCTCCTCCCTCTCAGTCACCGTGCAAGGTAAAAAGCCTCCACAACACCGCCCTACACCACTGTCGCCCAGCCGTTTGAAAAAAAAATAGAAACCACCCACGAAACACTCTGTTTTACTGCACCGAAATAGAGGAAGTAGTCTCCCCACCTTGAGCCACCAATCTGCGACTACTCGGTGCCAGTGCCTCCACGTCGTTACCACCAGCACAGAGAACTCCGACGGTCACTCCACGCCACTCTAATTCAGCCGCGTCCCTCTCGGTAAGCCACCGACAGCACCTCCATGTCACTCTCTCTCTATATCTCTCTCTCACTGCTCCTGCGTTGTGATCATCGCTGCCTACCGCACCCAACTACGTCACGGCTCCACTCTCTCGGTGAGTATGGATGCCTATGTTGCATTGTTTGGTCTAGAGTTTTAGTTTTATACATCAATTTTCCTTTTGTGTTCAAGCTTTTCCCAAACAGCCCATGTTTATGTTTTTACATTCCCAAATCGCCCTTGTCACCAGGATAGCTCATGGGGCATATTTTTTATTAAACTTGTTTTGCATGGCTCTATTTGAGTGATAAGAAAGTCTATAGAAAATACTTTTCTTTTCAAAATAAATTGCTAAGTATTCTATTACTAATTTCAGTAGTGTATTATAATAAGATTTTAGTTTTATTTTAAATACTTTAAAACTAATTAAGTCTATTTTAATTAAAAGACATTTTTGCTTTGTCTACTTTAATAAATTTTGATATAATTATGTTATCCAATTTTATATTGTATAGTTGAACTTCAATAGTAAATAAGTTATAATTTAATGTTTTAGCCGGAGTTATTAAGTGGAAAGTGATGAATTTAAGAAAGTGATGATATTTTAGAGTTAAGAAAATTTTAGGTTTTGATGTATTAAAATAGGTATTTTAGGTTTAGATATTGAAATACATGGATTGGAAATTTATGAAAATTACGTGATTATGTTATAGGTGGCGATTAATATTTGTTCGGCATTTTTGAGAAAAATTCTAAAAAGATAGGAAGTCCAGGTAAGCGGGGTTCCTATGCTAGTCTTTGCATAAAATAAAAATAAACTGAGACTGATTTATGAAAAGGTGCATCATAAGTTTTGAAAAGAAATGTGAAAATAACCTCAGTTATTTATTCTTCATTACACATTGAACTCTGATGAAAGAGAAATCATTTTTGTCATGATTGGTGTAGACATAAGTTTATTTTTTACATTCTATTTCTGACATATGCAAAAAGAGCGAATATGAAAATTTGTGCATAATTATGTAAATATGCTTTGGATCTGCTTTGATTACGAAGATGATATGATTTTGTTCATTACTTTGTTTGGATAAAATGTGATTTCTAAAAACCTTTGGCATGACTCTTTGATTCTAAATTTGATTCTGTTTCTGCTCCGTTCAGTTACAGCGCTGCCACGGGTAATAATAGTGGATACGGCCCAACCACGGGTTATAATAGTAGAAACGGGGGTTATAATAGTGGTCTCTATTTAGAGTGCACACCTTGGTGACGGAGTAATTTATGTTCTGCTTGACTATCTGCAGATGCACAACCCTAGCACGGGGGTTATACATGGCTTTTAATCTGATATGATGTTCTGATGAAGATGATGATCATTTATGTTATGCCAAATGATATTTTTGAATAAAATTATTTCTGGATCTTCGCTCTGATATTTTGATAACATGTTCTACTTCCGCACTCTGAAAATGAAAATGTTCTGTTCTGCATTCTGATCTCTGTAAATGCTCATGTTTACACATTGATATATGTTCTCTGCTTACTGAGTTGTTGATAACTCACCCCTCATCTCCATATGTTTTCAGATAATTTTGATGATTCAGTTGGAGAACAAGAGTATGAAGTTTTAGCAAGGTGTGATGATCGTAGTGGAATAAGTGTTTGAGGGTACAAGTACTTATTTGAGAGTCGTAATTAGTAAATTGACTTATTTTCGATTATTTTGATTTGATGAATTAAGTATATTTTCGAGTCTTTGGAGAGTTTTAATTTATGTTATTGAGAAGTTCTTTGTTATCCCTATGAAGGAACATAGATCTTTAGTTTGAGTAAATGAATTAATAGAAATTTCTGGATTTTATAGTTGTCTTATTCAAGTTGATATTAAGTATTAAGAGCTAACTCTCCAGACCTCCGGGATCGAGGCGTTGCATTATCCTTGTTAGCTAATAGCCTAAGGATAAATCATAAAATCTATAGCAAGATGATAAAAGGATTAAATATCTATCTAAATCTGAATTTGCTGTTATATGCATATATATATATATTTGTTTATTTTACTATTTGACGTGGTTGTCTTCTGTTTAAACATAATTCTTATAAGATTGTTTTATTTCTTTCGCTGTGTTCTTGCAAAGAGCAGGCAAAAAAAGAAGCAGCATTGAAGAATGAAGCCTTGAAACAAACAACTTCTATGCAACAACTGCTTCACCTGAAATTCATTTGGCGGTGAGAATTTCAGTCAAGAGCTTTGTATTGTTTCCTTTTTTCTTTTGGTAGCCATAGATTTGTATAGCTCTCTCTCTCCCCCTTTTATGGGCTACTAAATTTATTTGGTTATTCGGTATTGGAATAATGTACATGGGCAGTATACATGATTAGTAGATTTTATAATTTAGGTGAGTGTGAAGTGGAGTGTTGTGAATGGTTGCTAAGTGTGGATTGAAATGGATTTAGTATGTATATTATGTGTTGGGTGTTGCATATACTTCCAAAGTGTATTTTGTGATGGCTGTTTTCAGAACAAATAAGTTTTTTTCATAAGTTTAACTTTAATGATCAAATAACAAGTGGCAGACACTTCTCATGTATTTGTTTTTTCTTTTTTCTTTTTTAATCATTTAGTGCATTTAACAATGTTTAGTATTTGTGCTTATTTTTTCCATTTCTTTTCAAACTACCTAGAAATTGTTATTTGCATTCCAATATTTTCTTTTTCGTAATATATTGTTCACATTCTTTTATGTATTTTAGGTATAAGGTTGTGAGCCTCTGATACTGTTTTACTAGTATTTTTATTTTATTTTATAAAAGACTATTTCCGATGATTGTAAATCGCCGGAAATATTTTTTTGGTAGCAAATGCATATTTCCCGCGATTTTTATCGCGGCAAATAAGTATTTCCGACCCCAGTTAACTATGGTTGGCATACTTTTTGTAACGAAAGTTTGCGCTTTTGCGAGAAAAAGAATCTTTGGAAATACTCTTATTTATAAGAAACATTTCACTTGCAGGATTAAGTACTATCTCTTAGAATATAATTCCGAAGAGTTAGCTACAACTCGAAGTGGCAGAAAAAAGTCATTTCCGACACAAATATGGACTAATGGTAACAAAACCGCTCATGGGAAGAAGCCTAATTTGTAGCAATGATCCATGTTCCAGTTTTGCTTTCTAGCCTCCATTTCCCTCATCTTTCTTATCCATAGTACTAGTCTACTAGATAGAGCATCTGGTTTAGAGGAGGCCAATAACTGGTACTGCTCCGTTCTCATATATTGTGTTTGTAAGTGCATATAAAATAATCTCGTATTACTTGATTGTTATTTACAAACAGTTTATTACTATTCACAAATTACTTACAATTTATTTATTATTATTTATTATTTATTTATTACTATTTAGAAATTATCTGAGATCACTTTAGCATCGAAATGAAACCAAGATTACTGTATAATATATAGACTGCTAGAATATGTAGACGACGTTAATTATTAACATCCGGATAATTAGGAATCTTTGGATTTAGGCCTGCATGAGCGAGGCATCCAAATCCACTCAGGAATCGTGGATTCAAGATGTCCGATAATTCCATTGCGAATTGAGATCAATAGAGATAACGCGGTAGGTTTTAGATCAGTATTAATTCAAGTTATTCATGAGGAATATATAATATATAGACCGCAAGAACATGTAGACGACGTTAATTAACATTCGGATGATTAGGATTTAGGCCTCGTTTGTTTTCAGGAAACATCTCATCTCATCTCATCTCATCTCACTTCATCATTACAACTTTCTCAAATCCCCACACAAAATAAAATAAACAATTCAACTTTTTCAAATCCCAAAATAAAAATAATATTAAAAAATATATTCTAACAATATTTTATTCAACTTTTTAACTTTAATCTCATCTCATCTCATCTCATCTCTGAAAACAAACGAGGCTTAATTTCTACGTACGGGATATAATCAATCTGTTTATTTATTTATATTTTTTGATCAATCTGTTTAATTATAGTTAGAACTTTTTGTTTGTGCATTTTCTTCTTAGTTCAACCTTCTAATTTTGACGCAACAATCATATCAGATATCAAGATTTGAATTTTGCGTTGGATGTTGAGGTGATCTCAGATGATATGAGTTGATCAATAAATATTAATATTTTATGAATTCTATTAAGATATGTTTGAATGTAAATAAGTTAAGATATATATTTGAATGTATGAAATTAGTTGAGATATGTTTATCTTTTTTATAAGAAGTTGAAAAAATAATTGATCATACTAATTTGAAATGAGTTAGGCTCACACTAACAACCAAATATAGCCTAATACCAATACTTGAAGAAATTCTTTATTGACTAGTGGATCACAATCAAAGTCCACTAATCCCATGAGAGTAAAAGAGAGAAATGACAAATGAGAAGTACTGTTACACTACCTATTTATATACACCACAAGGAACGGTTTATTTGTGATCAATTACTTCTTTTAAAAATAATTTTTTCCTGTCAAGATGAGTTTTTTTTTTCGTTACAAATTGTTATTATGGTCACAAATAATTCACCGCAAATATTTTTTTTTTAAAGTACAAAAAAAAATTTACAAAAGCTGACTTTTTTGTGTTCAAACTTGAATGGGGACCGTGCTAGTTTCGACGAAGGGACCAGAGATAGTCTTTTCTATTCACTTTAATTTCTTTCCTTGCCTGACCGGGCAATCTGACAATACTTCTTCCGAACTAAAAGTCACCGCAAACAAAGACGGACCCCGACCCAAAAAAAGCGGTGTGAAGAGATTCGAGGAATTTAGAGATGGAAAAGTGTTCTTGTAAACGATTTTACACATAAATTCGTACACTAATATTAAATATAAGATATTTATTTAATGAAATAATGTGAATTGAATAGTAAATTAATTTTTATGAAATAAAAGATCTTATTCTTCTCTTAAAAATTTTTTCTTTTATTTTTATATTGTAATAAAAAAAAGTTATGTGAATATTAGTACGCGATTTGATACAGCAAACCGCTTGTACCGGATTATAAGTCTTTGGGGTTCTTTCGTTGAAGCTTAACGCCTTTTCTTGAATTGCCTTCAGCTCGTCAGAATGGATCCGGAATTGAAGCGGGCTGCTGAGGAAGGAAACATTCAGCTCTTGTACGATTCGATACGAAAGCATGCAAGAGTCTTAGACGAGGTCAATGAGATTTCATTTGTTGACAGTCCTTTACACGCTGCTGCATCTGCTGGACAGACCCGATTTGCCATGGAGATCGCCATGTTAAAGCCGTCCTTTGCTACGACGCTCAATCAAGATGGGTTCACCCCCATGCACCTTGCTTTGCAATATGACCACACCGACCTTGTGCTCTGGCTAATTGATGTTGATAAAGACCTTGTCCGTGTCCAAGGAAAGGGAGGTGCGAATCCTTTGCATTATGTAACACCCGAACCCAGTGAAGCTCTATTTTTATATATTTTTGAACTTATGTGTATGAAAAATCCAATTGAGTGTTTGAGTTTTTTTTTTTAATAGACTATGGGCTTAAAATCTTTGTTTTGGAGGTTTATGATTTTCTTTGGTGTTTATAATTAGGTTAAAAATCTTTTTATGAGTCGAGAAGATTTTAGGACTAATTGAATTATTTTTAGAAATTGAGTCGTGATCGATGACTCAAGAAAAAGACCAAGACCCAAGCCCACACGTGTCTTTTAAACCATTAAAATCAACTGAGTTTATGATATTTTCGTCGCCACGCACAATTGCACTCCCATGGACGTATACCTCTATTCTCCTCAGCTTTAGGGTTTTGTTTTTGCACAAAGAAACCTCACGCCATTACCCTACCACCCGAAGTCGTAGCTAGCAACTCCTCCTTGCAAACAGCGCACCACCCTCCAGCCCATCCTCACCACCACGGAAAGCCAACCACCGAAGCACAGAGTGTGGGTCACGCTGCCGAGTTCCATCAAGCACGGAGACACCACTCCAGGCCGCATCACCCTCCTTCCGCTTATTTTAAACCGACGCCGCAGCTACCCCACGTAAAGTTCCATCAACCCAGCCCTCCGTCGTTTGTACTGCTGCTACACCAGTGCACCCCCATGTAAACCACTACGAAGACCACCACCACTGTTGCCCAGCTATTGAAGGAAACACACCCACGAAATACCTTGTTTTTGACCCCCGAAACAGAGGAAGTAGTCTTCCTCATCATGTGCAAGCAACCTGCCACCCTACACCGCCAACCTCCTCCACAACATCGCCACTGCACAGAGAGCATCGCCGAGCACTGCACTCCATGCAAGTCCGTTGCTCTCCTCTCGATAAGCTACCACCGAACTCACCCACTCTCCTCTCCGTCTCTTTTCGTCTCTCTCTCTTTTTCTACATGAGGTTCCTCTCTCTCTCTCACCACTCTCTCTCTTCCAGCGCACTGCCGTAGTAACCATCGCTGCCCATTGCACCCAACTCTGTCGCGGGACCACTCTTCACGGTGAACCTCCATCGCGTTCGTAGCTTCTATTTTATTCAAAGAATTTGGTTTTACGTAAGTGTAATTACATGCTTCTAAGCTATATTTTACACTAATATTGTTAATTACTTTTTTACTTTTTGAACTGCAAGTTATGCTAATGTTTTCTAAAATTTTAATACGTGTTAATAAACTCTTATTTAATTATGATTACATAAATCATATAAGTATTTTAACATATTATTAACTAAAGATTTATTTTAAGAGTAAACGATACTGGTGTAATGTTAGTTTTACACTTTAGATATGATTTAGTATATTAAAAAAATAGTTATGGTTTATTTTAAAATATTTTGGGATAACTATATTATCTAGTATTAAACTTTATAATTTGTTTTTAATAATAAATAGGTCAGACTTTTAAATGTTTTAGTCAAAGTGATTAAATGGACATTGATGATTTTAGAAAGTGATGATTTATAATTTGAGCTTATGAAATTTTAGGTTTTGAGGAATTAAATAGGTTATTTTAGAAACTTAGGCTTAAATATCGAAATACGTAATTAATTGAAAAATTACGAGAATTACGTGATTATTTTATAGGTGACGATTAAATATTGTTCGGCATTTTTTAGAAAAATTCCGAAAAAGCTAAGAAGTCCAGCTAAGCGGGATTCCTATATTAAATTTTGCATAAAAATAAAATAAGTTGAGGTTGATTTTTAAGAAGTATGCATATTTTGTTATCAAAAGAAATTTGAACTACCTCAGTTATTTGTTTTGCATTACTCTTGAGATCTTGTTTATGAATAAAGTATTTTTCTGGCATGACTGGTGTAGACATAAGCTTATTTTTGACATTCTATTTTCTGAGCTGTGCAAAAGAGAACGAATATGTAATTTTGTACATAAATTATGTTTTTGTGATCTGATTTTGTTCTGTTCTGAAGATGTTTTGTATTCTGATATGATATGATGAGATTTTTGAAAACCTATAGCATAACATTCCGTTTCTGTTTCTGTTTCGTTCAGACCTTACCACGGGTGTAAAACTGTGGCCTCTGTTCGGGTTGGTACCAAATTTTCTGTTTCTGGTGCACCCACTTTGGAAACAAAATAGTTTTCTACGTGGTCTTTCCTATGTGCACACTCAGGGCTCCGAGAATGAATAAGGGAAAGATTCACATTCAATTTCTACTCAATTAGTTACTGGGGTTTGCACAACCCTACCACAGGGGTTAAACATGGTCTCTATTTTGATATAATAAGATAAGATGATTATGTTCAGTTATGCTCTGCCAAAAGAAATTTTGCATAAGAATGTTTTCTGGAAATTTCCCTCTTATATTTTTGGTAATATGTTATGATTTTGAATTTTGAAAACAAGTATTCTGATTCTGCTTTCTGAAAGAAAATATTTTGTTCAACATTCTAAATTCTGATAAATGCTCATGTTTACAAACTGGTATATGTTTTCTGCTTACTAAGTTGTTGATAACTCACCACTTATCTCCAAATATTTTTCAGATAATTTTGATGGTTTAGCTGGAGAACAAGAGTAGGAAGTTTTAGGAAGATGTGACGATCGTAGTGGAATAAGTGTCTGAGGGTACAAGTGATTATTTGAGAATCGTAGTTAGCAAATCGATTTATTTTCGATTATTTTGAATTGATGAGTTAATGATATTTTTTAGTCTTTGGAAAGTTTTTAATTTATGTTATTGATAATTTCTTTATTGTCCCTATGAAGAAACATAGATATTTTTGTTAAGTAAATAAATTAGTATTTTATGAAGTTTTCTGGATTTTATAGTTGTGTTATTGAAGTTGATATTAGGTATTAAGATCTAACTCTTCAGACCTTCGGGATCGGAACGTTACACATTATGTAGCACAAACTGGAAACCTCCACCTTCTGCATGCATTTCTACAAGTTTGCCCCAAATCCCTTGAAGTTGTAACAACTCAAAGGGAGACTGGCTTGCATATTGCACTAGAACACAACAGGTTCGATGCTTTTGAATACCTGGTGGGATGGCTTCGACGTGCCTGCTCTACAAGAAATCAGACTTTTTCTAGCACTCAAAATCGTCGCAAATACCCCTACTAATCGTTGCAATTGATTATTTACAATGATTTTTAATTCGCTGCATATTTGAGGAAATTAAAGTCTCATTTTTTATCAATTTCAGTGATAGGAAAAAATCGTCACAAGAAACTACTATTTTCGGCGATTTTTGTCCGCCACAACTGTACCAAAAATTGACGGAAATGGTCTTTCCATTTATCATTAAATCGTTGAAAACAGTTAATTGCAGCGATATATATCGTCGCATAAAGTGTTAAAATCGCTGCAATAGACGTTATTTTTCCCAATGATTTCAGTTATCGTCGCGATAATTCATTTCCAACTGGGTAATTGTCACCCAAAAACAGTATTTACTGCGAGTAAAGATCGCCACAAATAAGTTTCTGCGACAAAAAATTATTTGCGGCGACCGTTACGCACCGCAAATGCTGTAATCAGAAAATAAAAAAACAATGCACAAAACAGAATACATAAAAAATATAATACACATCCAAATTATATTCAGTATGAAATTTCTGGATGACCACACAAAGCTCAAGCTAATTGCAATTTAACATTTATATCAAATAATAATTAAGAACTACTAAATAAAAAAAAACACCCAAACAAGAAAAAGAGTGAATGGGAGAATAAAAAGTACCTTAATTTAATATCCATAGCACTCTTTGTTGCTGCAAGCTTGCAATGTGCCTGTAGTATTACCTTCAATTAGAGGTAGGCAGCTTCTTACAACTCCATGAAAAAAAGTAACATTCTTACAACATTCTTGGAAGCTGTAAATGTTACATTTAGAGAAAGGCACTAAGATCAAGCAAAAGCAAGAACTTTGAGCCTGTGAGTTGCCAAACACAAGCTAGTAATTTAAGTTAAAGTCTAATGTACAAGCAACCAATCAACTAACTAAATCTAAAAACTGCAAAACATTGGAGAAAATCTAAAAGACTGAAAGACTCAAGTGAGAGCAGAGTAGGTGACTAAATCTAAAAATTGCAAAACATTGGAGAAAATCTAAAAACTGAAAGATTCAAGTGAAGAGCAGAGCAGGTGCATAAATCTAAAAACTGCAAAACTTTGGAGAAAATCTCATTAAATATAATCAAGAGTTAGACTTCTTGTCTTACTTCTTCTGCTGCTCCTTCTTCTGTCGATTTTCTTTCATTTTATGCACATTGGAGAACTATATTAGCAGCAGTAAAAGTCTTCACACTTAAAGACAACAAAAAAAAAAAAAAAAAATTTACGATTGTTTGTTAACGTACCTTGATTATATTCTCAGTTTTTTCCTTTTTCTTCACTTTTCAGAAGCTAAAAGGCCTCATGCTTCTGAAGTTTCATCTGCTCTTCCTCTTCCTTTATGAGGCTGACAACTTCTTCATCTTTCTTCTACTTGGAAGCTTCCATTTCTTGCAAATACATTTCTTTATTCTTCTTTGCCATCTATAAGTTTCAAATAGAGAGAATAATGAGACTCGAGCCAAACAGAAATTTAAGCCATGATTACTTGGGGCATAAAATTTTTCTTTGAAAATGAGTTAACTGTTAACCTCTTCATAAGGTCCTTTATGTTCTTCTATCATGTGTTTCCACTCTTCAACACTGATTCTTGCAACCTATTACAAAGCCAAAATTAATCAAATTAGAGGAGAGCAAGTGGCTGAAAAACTGGAATAATATTGAAAATGAGAATTGTGATAATAAAATACCACTAAAACACTCTTCTTCTCCGCAGGCAGTGCAACTTGGCTACTATTTGTGAACAAGAAGAATGCTAACATTGGATGCTTAGGTTTCAATGGATACTTATCCTTCCTATGAACAAAAATCAGAAATGTTAGTAATGTTGTTAACATACATGATTCTCATGTTAATAATGCTTTTATTTTTTTTAAAGAGAAAAACGATCTAGAAAGTAGTCATAATGAAGCATAGAAAAATATAAGCTTGTTTGGAAAATGATATTTTAAGGTATATAAAACAACATCTTAGTTGCATAGATCCATTTGAAAACTGTATATAAATAAACTAATATGATTAAGATAATCAAGGTTTGCAGTTGAAGTGTTGAACATCTGGTCAAGTCTGACCAACACAAGCTAACCTGAAAATCATTAAAAAAAAAAATTAGAAAAGATTTCTTCTCTGTATTTTTTCTATTATGCTTTACTTTTCAAACTTTTTGGAGGTAGGCCTCCGCTGATTATAGTGGGAAACTCTTGCCACTAACATTTACCTGTTCTTTCTCTAGGCTCCTAACAAAGCCCAACCAAACCAAAGATGAGCAAAGAACAGTCAAAAATCAACAGGACAATTTCGACATTATTTATAGCAAGTCATGTCAGTTCGTAAATTTATTTTTTGTAAAGTCTGTCTAAACCTAGCATTTGATCTTTTATTGAATAAAGATGTCATCATGAGAATATACAATGGCTTGGTAATAGCTAGCATGGAGTGTGAAAAGAGTTTAGATTCAGCTTCAACATATGAAAGGTGGAAACAAAGGCACTGAAGCAATCTCAGAAGAGTTCTTATACTTACAAAGTCAACGTGTAAAAATACAGCTTCCACATCAGGTTAATGTGTTTAGTATGTCAATAAGCAAACTAAAAATTAATTTTTCAGATGGAACTTTCAAAATGAATATTGTACACTACTGCATGCTCACATATGGATTCTAAAATTTTAAGGCGTAAAATGAAATCATGAACTCTTTATGCTCCTTAGAGAAACATGCTTCCTTGTGCTTTCTTTACTTATAAAAAATAGCTGTAAGAAACTATTATTTCGTGAAATTGTATCACTTGTTAACAGAAGGAATTCGTAGCCCTTTTTAAATAAAATAAAAAATAAGCATTTTATAATGATAGGCATATATCCAATTTATATCCTTTTCTTGATGTTATAAAACCAAAGCATGAGGTTGCAGACCAAAGAAAAAGGACTCCACAGAAAATTTTACATGGCAGGAAAATAGTGCAGCCTATCATTTTTAAATACCTAAAAATAAAGGAGCGAGAGAGGGGCAAATGCAAAACAGAGTTTTTGAAGAGTCAAACATCCTTTGATGATCCCCACCATCTATTCACGAGGCTTTGTCCACATCTACAAGTCATGAAAACCAGGTTTCAAGACCAACATTCACATATAGCAGAGAAATAACGACATGAGTTGCATAAAAAATATATAATGTGACCCATACTACAGATCCTCAAAGTTACATTAGCTTTCAAAACTAGCGTCAACAGGGAGCTAGGAAAAGAATAACACCTCCGTTTCCAAAACCACAACCTCTAGTTTAAAAGATGATTATACAGAACCGATAAAATAGATAAATCTATTGTTATATAGATTATCTTTGTATAGTTCAAGAATATATTGTCAAAAGAAAAACAAAAGTTCAACAAAAAATAAAACCAAGTTTTCTAAAAAATAAGGTAAAAAAATTAGAGATAATACAAGAAACTTAACCATCAGAAGTATGGATAATCAACTTCCTACTTCATTTTCATTGGCCTAAAGACAATAAAAATGAAATAGCCATCAAGTGGAGAACTCATCAATGTTGCAGGGTAAAGTATTACATGCACAAAAAACAAATATCCTCACCAATACTTAAGTGCCTCGAGAATATATGGCCCAAGCCTTATATTCTGAGTCTCTGGCTTCCATGACATCCTTGCAGATCTTATAAACTTCTAAGAACAGTGATATCATAACACTAAACAAACTAATATATATTACATCATCTGAGCAACCTGTAAAAATAGTGGAATTGAATGTGCAAAACTTATTTATTTTTATGCAAAATTCAGTTGTAGCACCATATTGACACTACAGAACCAGAACTAACATTATGTAGGTGTTATAAAAGAAGATAACAGCATCTTGCAATTTGTGGAACACCATTTACCCATCTAAGAGTTTGGTGGTTTATTTACATTTAATTCCGACAAAAAAAGTGCACACACTTATCCATTCAAATGTGATGATTGTAGAAAGATTCCTCTCAGTGCATTTAACAACTTTGGACAATACCCAATGGGCCTTTAACAAAGTATATCAAATTAGTAGTGTTTTCTTAAAGTAAAGATACCAATATCATTAGAAATGTGGACAAGGAAAAACAAAATGTGCAGATTCTCTAACCTTGAATCAGTAAATTCACGTCTATACATTTCCAAAATCAACTTTAACTCCATATCACTTTCCTTCAAGGTTAACTCATTTGCCTTAGTCTTCGCACCTCCATCTCATTTGGTGACAGTGGGTTACGAACAGAGCAAGGGAGAGAGGGACGACCTCGGGCTACTGGGCTAGGCGGGAAGGATAAGGGGGCTCCAACGGAGGACTAGCGATGGCGTCGAGGTGTGGGTGGTGGCAAACCACGCCCCCAGTGGCGGCGATATAGAGAAATCTGAGAGAGAGAGATAGAGAGAGGTGAGGCCAGATTCGGAGAAAAGGAAAGAGATCGGAGTGGGGCTGGCGGAGAAGGAGGGGGTAGCCGTCGAGGTGAGGTGGTGGCAGTGTGGTGGGGTCGTGGGCGTCGGGCTGTGGGCAGCGGAGGCTTGAGGCAGAAAAGGGTTGGGGAGAGAGAGGGGGAGGGGGGCGAGGGAGAGGGCTGGAGGGAAAGAAATGAGGGGAAATGGCAGGGCGCGGGTTTTAATTTTATTAGCTTTTACGATGCCTTTCATTCGCCACTAATAAGATTTAGTTGCCCCATATGCTTTCTACGACGATAATGGTCGCCGCAAATATGCTCAATTGCAACGATGTTTCTAATCAACGGAACTCTAATGCCGCTACTGTTAACAAATCTTTTTTACGGCGAAAAAAATCGCCGCTAAAGGTAGAGAGTCGCCACAAAAAGTAAAGTCGAAATTATGCTCCTCCGTTTCCCACCTTCGCACTTGAAATTATGCGGCAACTTAAAAAATCGCCGGAAATAAGGCAACACTATGTTGCACATTGCGGTATCAAGAAATCTACCCCAGGCAAGTTCTGTCCAGCCATATTTTCTTCTACTGGAATATACAATTAGAATACTGGAAGTCTCTATCTCGTTGAGCATAAGTCTGGCTATCTGTAAGAATTTAATTTCCAAAGCATGTAAGGCTCTTCCTCAAGTGATACTATTACTCATGGTTTTAGTAGCTAGATTTTATTTTATCCATTTTTCTTTTTAGTAGTCGGACTTTTCTTTGGAGATCTAGGGTACGTACGGGAGTAGTTTAGTACGTAGCGTTGAATGCTTACCGTGTTGGGATCAATAATTATGAGTGTCTACATTGTTCAAGTTGTGAATTGTGTTAGAAACTGTTAAAAACAGAAAATGAAGATGAGAAGAAACTGATTTGATAAGAAAATGATTCTCATTTGATATGTTTTGATTACACAAGGGTCACATATATATATACACATTACAAAAAACAGACAAGTAAAAGGAAGCTACTATAATTTAACTTTTGATTATGTACACAACATCAATTCAGAACTTTTGTGGACAGTATGTTAGAGGCAACTTTATGCATCGTGTTCCTCATATTTCTTTGTATGCAACCATGCATTTCTTTAGCTGAGCTTCTTCTTTTCTGTGCCATCCTTTTTGCTGCTGCTGCTGCCTTTTTCTTTCCATGTATTGCAGCATACTTTATCAGCTTTATGCATGTTTTGAGTGCTGCAATGTAGTTCAGCCATGCTTTGGTTGCTGTCCTCGTGTGGAACCAGCCAAGACCTTTTCTCTAACAAAATTGCAATCTAGTTCTATATGCTTGGTCCTTTCATGAAAAATTGGATTCTTTGTAATGTGGATGGCTGCTTGGTTATCACATAAGAGGGAAGCAGATTGTGCATGGTCAACATTAAATTCCTTTAGCAAACCGAGAAGCCACATGATCTCACAACTTGGAGATGCTAGTGCCCTATATTCAGCCTCAGCTGAAGATCTAGAAACTGTTGCTTGCTTCTTAGATTTCCAGCTTATTAGTGAATCTCCAATGAATATACAGAACCCTGTGATAGATCTTCTTGTCTCGGGGCAGGCAGCCCAATCTGAATCACTATAGGCCCTTGGATGTAAAGCTGATTTGGATGACAAGAAAATGCCTTGATCTATGGATCCCTTGAGGTACTTGAGAATCCTATAGGCTGAGTGCATATGAGATTGTGAGGGTCTATCCATGAACTGGCTTAGAACACTTACAACATAAGTGATGTCGGGTCTAGTGATGGTTAAGTAAATTAACCTTCCAATGAGTCTTCTATAAGCTGTAGGATCTTGGAGGATTTCTTATGTGGTGTGACTCAATTTATGGTTCAATTCAATAGGTGTGGAAACTATCTTTGTGCCAAGTCACTCAGATTTTGATTGATGAAATCCAATGGCAGTGAGTGAATTTGAAAACTTTGAGAACCATTGCCTAGATGCTTGCTTAAATCCATAGAGAGACTTATTTAACTTGCATACCAAGTTCTCCCCCTCAATCTACTCACTCTTGATGTGATAGCCTGGAGGTAATTGCATATAGATGTTCTCATCAAGGTCTCCATGGAGAAAGGCATTGTGAACATCCATTTGAGTGAGGGACCAGTTTTTAATGGCTGCTATAGCAAGGAAAACTTGAACTGTGGTGAGCTTTGCAACTGGACTAAAGGTCTCTTGGAAGTCATAGCCTTCTTTTTGAGTGTAGCCTTTGGCCACAAGTCTGACTTTGTGTCTTTTAAAAGATCCATCTGATTTCAGATTGGGGGGTAAGGTGGTGACAGTCCATGTGTTGTTTTCTTCTAGAGCATGAAGTTCAGCTTTCATGGCATCTTACCAATGCTCAAACCTGACAGCTTCATTATAGGACTGAGGTTCATGAAGTAATGAAAGGGAAACAGAAAATGACTGGTGAGAGGGAGAGAGATTTTTGTAAGTCATGTAATCATGAAGAGGGTGATTTGTGGAGGAGGAAAGGAAGGGTTGAGATGCTGCAAGCTGGCAATGATATTGATGAAGATAAGCAGGTTGGTTCCTATTTCTAGTGGACCTTCGAAGAGGGAAAGGTTGTGAGTGAGCAGGTGAAGGAAGAGTGGAGGGGTCAGCTGGTGAAGGGGGTTCTTCATCAGCTGGTGAAGAAGGTTCTGATGAAGAAGGTTCTTCATCATTGTGTGATTGAGTGAGGGTTTGAGAAGTTTGGAGAAAGGAAAAGATGTCATCTGGTGGTGCAGGAGGAAGGACAAGGTTATTGGGGAAGGAAGACAGGTCATTGTTTGAAGGGGAACCAGATTTGAAGGGGAAAATGGATTCATGAAAAATGACATTTCGAGAGATAAAGGTAGAGTGAGATTCAATGTCATACAGCTTATAACCTTTGACATTAGCAGGATATCCTAAGAAAATGCAAGGTTTAGCTCTATGTTCAAATTTGGTTATGTTTTGTTTGAGAGTGCTAGCATAAGAGAGACAGCCAAAGACCTTAAGGTGAGAATGTGAAGGTGGTGATGAGAAAAGCATCTCATATGGAGATTTGTTGGAGATGAGAGGTGTGGGGATTCTATTAATGATATAGGTTGCTGTTAAGATAGCATCTCCCTAAAATTAGATTGGCAATGATGCTTGAAAGAGAAGGGCTCGGGCAACATTCAAGAGATGTTGGTGTTTTCTCTCAACATCACCATTTTGTTGAGGGGTATATACACATGATGTTTGATGAATGATGCCATATTTTTTGTAAAAATCAGTCATAGCAAATTCAAGTCCATTGTCAGTTCTGATTTGCTTAATGTTTTTGTTGAATTGAGTTTGTATGAGATGGAAGAAAGATTGCAAGAGAGATCTTGTATCTGATTTTAGTCTCATTAGGAAAACCCAAGTAACTCTCGAATAATCATCCACAATTGTTAAAAAATAATGAAATCCTTGAAGGGAAGCATGGGAGTATGGACCCCATATATCACAATGGATTAAATCAAAGGGAAATGAACTACGTGAAACACTTGAAGGGAATGAAAGTTGTTTCTGTTTAGCCAAATGACAAACTGTACAATGAGATTTTTCTTTGGACTTTACATTAGGTACATTAGAATGAATTGAATTCATTCTTTGAGAGGATAAATTTCCTAATCTGCAATGCCATAAGTCAAAATCTTGGTGTACAGCAGCTTGGTTGACTCAAGTTAGACTAGATGGGCTTGAAGATGAAATATTGGAGTTGTCCGGTGGTGAAGACAGTAGGTAATAGAGACCAGCATGGACTTTAGCAAGTCCAATCATCATCCATGAATGAAGCAGTAAGAATGAGAGGACCTAAATGAAACAGAGATTATTTAAGAAAAATAGACAAGTGTCTGGTCTTTGAGTGAGTTTACTGGCTGAGATGAGATTGAAAACAAATGAGGGAACACATAGGACATCAGTAAGAATGAGAGAGTCTGAAAGTTTAACAGTACCTATGTGTGTGACTTGAGCTTTTGTACCATTTGGAAGTTGTACAAAAGCTTGAATGAAGCAGGAAGAATTAGTAAAAAAAGAGGTAGAGCACACCATGTGATCAGTGGCTCCTGTGTCCATGATCCATGGTGTGTGATGAAATGTATCATGCTGTTCTTGTGAAAGAGCAGTGAATTTATCATGACTTGTGACATTGAAAAGAGAGGGGTTATGAGAGATGCTAGGACTGGAAAAATAATGATGATTACCTGCTAGATTGGAGTGAGATGTTGTTGAAGGGGCAGGTTCTGAAATAATTGGTGAGGGATGCACAGGTGGTGGCATGAGAGGTTTATTGTGTCCTGAGGACAGCTGAGGGAATTGAGCATTGACAAGAGCTACGAGGTGTTGTGCTTGTGCTTGAGAGAGGTTTAACTGAGAGGTACTTGGTGCAGGAGATGCATGGCTTTCAGCAACAGTTTGATCCATAGTGGAACCATCAAGAGCAACCTGGTTTGCAGAGTGAGCAGCAGGTTTTCCAAAACCATTTCCAAACTTGGATTTGGTGAATTTGAAAGTGGGTGGAAACCCTATTAGTTTGTAGCATTTCTCCTTTGTGTGTCCCATCTTCCCACAATGTCCACAAACCAAATCTGTTTTCTCCTTTCTCTTTGAGAAATTTTGATAAGCAAGCAAGGCAGATGGTTCTGTGGTAGGAATAGCTATGTTCCTTGCTTGCCTTTGCCTCTCTTCTTGTAAAATAAGTGAGAAGGTCTTATCTAGAGAAGGCAAGGGGCTCAACAAGATAATTTGCCCTCTAACAGCATCATAGATATCATTTAAACCCATTAAAAATTTGAAAACATAGTCCCTCTGCTGAACTTCACCAACATTCCTTAAAGCATCACAAGTACATAAACCACAAGAGCAACAAGGAAGTGGTCTATAGCTATGCAGTTCTTCCCAAATGGCATTAAGTTGGGTGAAGTAGTCACTTACAGAAAGATGTCCTTGAACTATGCCACTGAGTTTGTGTTGAAGGTGATATATCCTAGCTTCATCAGACTGTGCAAAGCGCTCCTTGAGTTTATCCCATACCTGTTTAGCTAAAGTCATGAAGAACACATTAGAGGCTATGTCCTTGGAAACTGAATTTAAAATCCAAGCAAGCAGGATGTTGTTGCATCGTAACCAAGATACATAAGAAGGATCTGCAAGGTCAGGAGTGGGGATGGTGCCATCCAAGAATCCTGACTTATTCTTGATTGAAATGGAAAGAAGAAAAGATCTGCTCCAAAAAATGTAGTTGGAGCCAGTCAAGGGTAGTGAAACAATGACAGTGTTTGCATTGTCACTGTGATGCAAGAAAAAGGGGTTATTTGGATCTTCTATAAGAGAAGGAGAAGAAGAAGAGGAAGATGAGGAGGCCATAGGTTCAATGAAAGATGATTAAAAAATGAGAAGGTATTGCAGGAAATTATTCCTGCTCTATTACCATGTTAGAAACTGTTAAAAACAAAAAGTGAAGATGAGAAGAAACTGATTTGATAAGAAACTAATTCTCATTTGATATGTTTTGATTACACAAGGGTCACATATATCTATATACACGTTACAAAAAACAGAAAAGTAAAAGGAAGCTACTGAAATTTAACTTTTGATTATGTACACAACATCAATTCAGAACTTTTGTGGACAGTATGGTAGAGGCAGCTTTATGCATCGTGTTCCTCATATTTCTTTGTATGCAACCATGCATTTCTTTAGCTGACCTTCTTCTTTTATGTGCCATCCGTTTTGCTGCTGCTGCTGCCTTTTTCTTTCCATGTACTGCAACATACTTTATCAGCTTTATGCATGTCTTGAGTGCTGCAATGTAGTTCAGCCATGCTTTGGTTGCTGTCTTCGTGTGGAACCAGATTGCATTTCACTTTATTACATTGTATTCTGTAAGAAAGTGCTTAGTCAATTGTGCATTAGTTGAATAAAACATCAAGAACTCAAGAGGGTTATACCGCTCTAGACATCTTGCAACATGAAATGATGTTACAAGTTCATGACTACGAAGAGATCAAGGATTTGCTATGTCGTGTCGGAGCTTTAAGTGCGCTGTCTCTTCTGATGAATTTCTATCTCTGACAGATTATTTTGGAGGCCTGTCTCAATTTATGAAAGTTTCTACACACGCAAGTTTCGTCAGAGAATGAAATTAACAAATGAGGTACGCAATCTGTTGTTGGTGGCTGCTACACTTGTTATAGCAGTTGTGTACCAAGCAGCAGTCTGCCCTCCAGGAGGAGTTTGGCAAGACAACTCCTATCCTGGAATCGGTCAGTTCAATACAACAACCAAGATTAATGCTAATAATGACCATGAAGTGAGTCAACCACCACACCTTGCAGGAACGGTAGTCATGAGCACTACAAACCCATTTTTGTTCTTCATTTCAAACACCCTTATGTTTTATATAACAGGCATGACAATGATCTTCCTTCTCCCTTCAGGGTTTACTTGCATTTTGTTCCACCCACCCCTTACATTCCTTGTTTTGTGCTATAATATTTCAATATTTACCATTTTCCCGACAGCCAGGATCCCACATCTTGTACTTCTTCTGTTTTGTGGATCCCTTCAGTTTTGGTCCATCCTCCCGGCAATTATAATTGTGTCAGCAGATAGGACGACTGAGAGGCTCAGAAGACTGAGATGGACTATTCTTCCAATAACTAAAATGCTCGACCCAAGTTACTCATGGTTTAGTTGGTAATTGCTAAGTTTAATTAATATATATTGCTTTTGGAATTCCAGCTCCAATCGATAGACGAATGGAAAAGCATCCTCTCTCTCTCATTTTCTTATCTTTCCAATATTATCCTTCTTGTTATTACACTACATGAGAATGCATTTTTTGGGATGAAATTTAAATGGCATGTTTGCCCCAAACAAGTATTAGAGACAAAAAAGTTTCATCTCTACTTTATCCCAAATGGTCTTTCTCAAAAGGTTTTTGGAGACGAAATTTGAATTTTGTCCCAAAACATACTTTTTGGGATGAAATCTGGCAGAACCGGTCAAAAACATTCGAACGAGAATATTATTTGGGGATGAAACGTTTTTGTCGCAAAAAACTGTTCGAATGGAAGATATATTGTTTGAACGGTCGGGTTCTATTCGAACTCAATCGAAATTGGTTTCGAACAACACGAATTTATTTGATCCTATTAGAATGAATGGTGTGTTCAAACAGGTTGTCTGTTCGAACAAATATATTTATGTTCGAACAAAAACAATCTGATCGAACGCGATTTATATACGTTTGAATTGAAAACATCTATTCGAACGGGTGATTCAATATTTTTGTTCAAACGGTGTATGATACATTCGAATGATAACAAATGTGTTCAAACAGGCTATTATTTGTTCGAATGTTCAAACATGAAGTCTGTTTGAACAAACAATTAATCTGTTTGAACAGAATTGACGCCATTCGAATGGTTTTGATTGGGAGTTCGAACGGAAACTAAAATACGTTTGAATGGTAGTCATGTTACGGTAAACTATAAATTCAAATATGAAACTAATATTAAATATTATAATTAAAACACCACATTTGTACAAATGTTACATCAAATCAGAATAATAAAAAGACAACTAAAGAAAATAAGTTCTAGGATTGTGGTTGCATAGAGTTTTGAGATATCATTAATTGCCATTATTTGAACATTTTTTGGGATTGAATCTCCAAATTCTTCTGCATGTTTTCTTCTAATCTCGCCTCTATATCCGTTGTCTGATCTAATTGAGTCTACAACTCTCATAGCTTGGACCTCAATATTCGATCTCGAGCCTTGCTTTCTCTAATTTCCAAGAGCTGTTATTCAATCTCACTTGAGAAGAGGATGATGATGTTGAGGAAGGATTCACTCAACGTCCTAAACCCATCAAATATCTAGAATGTGGTCCAATAACCTGAGAAAAAATCTAAATATCGTTCACAGACGATTCATCAAATGAAGCCGTAGCAATTTCCATAAGTGATACCATTTTGTCCCATAAAAAAAATTATTAGAGATAGTATAAGTAACAAAAATATTATTAGATACAAATAAAAAACTTAAACTTACATAATTTGTGTAATGCACATCCTTGTGGTGGGATTTTAGAAAATGATTTTAAAAAAAGGAGATGAGAATTAATGAACTTCTAAAACTTTTTCCTTCCCTTCATAGGATATAAAATATTCTACAGTTAAAATTTAAAACTTGCTTGCATTTACAAATCTAAGAGAGAGTTTTACAGCAAAAATCATTAAACTAAAATATAAGTTCTTTTGCAAAAATAAGATTCCATATATTACACAAAAGGTCTAGGCCTCCGTCACCTTTTCCTTGAGCTATGTCTGTCCTCATTTCATTCCTGGGTGTGGCACTCATAAAAACAAAATGAGTCGAATACTTAGTAAGCATTACTTCGTACCGTAAAAATATTTTCACATAGGTTTTCATTTATGCATTCTTACTCATATACATACTTTACACAAAATTTTCATTTCTTTAAATAGAAATTCTATGGCCAATCGGCCTACTTCCTTGCCGTGTTATCGACTGACGTGGCAGTATGCCAAGTCAGCCGATATTAAAAAAAAAAAAACATGAAAGATTTATGCAATGAAGGGAAATTGAAATGGGTCTGTCTTCTCATTGTGGTCGTCGTTCCTTGAGCAAAACAAGAGAGTTCCTGTGAAGCTGAAGCATTCCGTCCTTGGTCGCCATCGTGGGTGATGGATTCCGGTTGTTGCGGTCGCCCTTGTCACATAGCTGAGTTGAGGTGCTCGTCATGGGTGAGAGAGAGGTCTACGGTTGCCGTGAGAGGTCCACTAATGAGTGTACGAAAGTGCACTCTAAATACCCTATTATTGGACAAAAATGCTAAAATGTTAATAGAAATCATTGGAAATAATGTGTATTCTTGAATTGAGTTTCTATTTACTTTGGATATTCCTGAGCAGATTTTTATGTTTAATTTCAGAGTCTATAAAAGAGCAAATCTAAATCCATTCAAATTCAAAGGACTTTCAAGTGGGCAAGATGTTGGAACAACCTAAAAACTTTCAACGAGTGTAGGATTTTTCAAATAAAGATAATGATAAGGTTCGAGAGTAATTCAGATCAGAGTCCAAAATACGCTTGGAGACAGATTGGACATACTTTAGTATTTTAATCATAATTTTCCGCTCAAATATTAGATTGATGCGAGAGGTCAACAGATTGGACATACTTTAGTATTCTCAGACTGGAACCCGGACTTGGTTGGTACGGATTAGATCCGAGCCGAAACTTGGACGGATCCGAATTTTTGAAACCCGAAAATCCGGGTTCCGGATTGTACTCGGATTTTTTTTTAAAATAAAAAAGTCCATATAAAGGGTTGAGATGCATAATTTTTTTTTTTGATAAAAGCCTATAATTAAAATGTTGAAAAGCATAATTCTTCTATATTTATTAAAAAAAAATGTTGAAAATCATAATTTTTTATAAAAGCCTATATTTTATGAAAATTTTTTCTAAGTCATCATTAAAAAGCACAATACTAACATTGTCCAGAATAATAAAAATATATAAAAACGAAAAACTAAAATGAATGCAATCCACTACATATTACATTATTTGTTATTTATACATTACAAAATACAAAATTACAAGATATGAATTACAAAATCATTGGCATGGTCTTCCATCAATGATTTAATCTCAATCCGAGTAGCAACTTCAAGTGATTTGACTGACTGAAAGAGATCCTGTAAAAAACAAAAGTTTTGAATACTTAGAAAAGCTATGTAGTCTTTTAATCTCACACCAAAATTGTAACGCCGAAATTGTTGATGAGAACAAAACTCACCTTGAGATAAATTCCAATTCTTGCCTTTATGGAACAACAAGATAAATTACATTTCCAAGCTCTATTCCTCACAGTTCATAACAAAAAGAATGACAAGCCAACAACATGTCCCAATACTTGATCAGAAACACAAGGTAACAAAAGGAAGACACTCAAATAATAAACCAAAGATGTCAGATCCAAAGCTTTTGGGAAGAAAAATGCTACCACAAAACAATGCATTTGATCTCTCACAGCATGCTTAAAAAAGAAATCCAAATCACCACACTTTGGACATTTTTATGTCAAATAAACAAAGTTTTCCCTTCAAGTTCAAGGTGTTGTCGCATTCCATATCATATAAAGAAAACAATAGAAAGTAAGACCCATAACACTGAAGTAAAGAAAGCCGAATCAGGTTTACCACTAACTGGAAAAAGAAGAAGCTAATGTTAGCTGAAAAATAGTGGGATACAGACATGACACTGTTTTTACAGGACTTGTGGGATACAGACCACATCCTTCCCACCCAACAATCTAAGCTATGATGAGGCAATGCAAAATTGAACCAAAAAAGAGAATTAATTAGTTACTAAATGTGGCATCATAATAATGGCTCCAAAAAATCTTTAAGGTGACGTTGAAAAGTAGTGTACTTCCCCTTTTATGGAATCAAACAAAAAGCTCAAGGAGATCAGAAAAACTATAAAAAGTCACCATCAAGAACAGAGTTTGCCTCTGTTTTCTTCACAAGCAAAATTACTTCCCAGGAAGGTTTCCAAAATTTTTTTTGCTGATTCGTGTGGATCTACCACTAGATACTGTAAACCCAAATCAATATTGTAACTTGGACCAAGAACACATTGCCATTAAAGTAGCTCTAAGAAACAGAGGAAAAAGATGGAAACATGTTAACAACTATCCAATCTGATAAAAACCAGAATTATATTTGTGAGTTTGAACCACAAAACTAAAGAAAATAACATTAAAAAATATTCAGAAACCAAATCATATTCTCTGCCAAACAAATCTGTTATAAGAAAATGGGTTCAACATCATCTAAAACTTATGCCCACGATCTATATCTCAAAAACCTAGACCCAGATCTTATTAAGAGACTCTGTGGTTACGGATATTTTCACTCTTCTCCCTTTTGGGTTTCACAAATCCAGATTACTCCATTCAAACATTCACATCAAAATAAACCCAGAATAATGGAGAGAACAGAAACCCAGCTGCAGAAAGGAAGCCAAGACCAGAAAAATAGCAGATCTAGCAAAATAACAGCATATAACAGACCCAAATAAAAAAATAAAACCTCACGTTTAAAAACAAACCCAAAACAGATTCACATCCTTTTCCCACATGCTTACAAATCTAAAACATTGTCAAAAAACACAAGTTTGGAAGTGTAAAGCATGGGTTTCAGGGATATTTCCCAAAGAAGGAGATGCGAGCCTTAGGTTTGTTCGGAAGAACTAACACAGAGACAATATTTCACAACCCAAATCGAAATAATAGCACCAACACAGAGAGAGTATGTGAAATGGAGAAAAACTAACCTTGGTTGTAGAAGTCGACAACGAAGCAAAAAAGTAGAAGACGACGTCCACGAGGAACAGATCTTCGATCGGCAAAGGAAGAGTCACAGGACTAGGGTTTCAGCACGAGAGAGAAAGAGAGAAAGAAGAAGACGACAGAGCCACAAATGAGAAACTCGAAGAGAAGAGAGAGAGAGAGAGGGGACGGATGAAAGCTAAACCTAAGAAAGAAGATGAACTGCAAAGAGAAGAGAGAGAGAGGGGGGACGGATGAAAGCTAAAGTTAAACCTAAGAAAGAGATGAATTGGTACTCGACGAAGGGGCATTTTGTTTTTACGTACAAATGCGGGTACCGGATTGGAAATCTGGAACCCGTTTAAGTCACCTGCATCCAGACCATATAGGTCCGGGTTTTATAATCTGGATTTCGACCCTGATTTGATCTGGGCAGGAACCCGGAACCTGAAAGCGGGTATCCTGGATTCGGACCGGGCTGGAAAAAAACCAGGCCAGGATGAACAGTCTCAATAAGGATTTCCAAATTCAAACTCCTGAAGTATGTACGTGACTTCCAAGTTGAGTCCTAAACTTTAGGCGATTTTGTGTGCGGGAATATGAAGACATTAGGGTTTCTTTCCTACCCTTTTTAAACATATCATTAGAACGAAATTGGAGAGTTTAGAAGAGGGGAGACGACTCAGTTTGAAGGAGGAAGATCTGAAATTAACTTCCATGGTCGGCGTTAGCTCTATTTTTCTCTTGAGATTTTTGTTGTCCATTATATTTATAGGTAACTAAATTCTCAAGTAGGGTTAGGAATGAACTTGCACATTAGATGGTATTTTTAGTTTATTTTTTATTTATTTATTTGATTTTTAATTATTAAAACTCTTTTATTTTATCACTCTCATATATTGTTTTTCTTTTTAGCAGTTTGTAAAGGCGGCAACTTCGTTCTCTATTTTAGCTTGCTGCATTTCTTTTTTCTTTCTTTTCATGGTATTTTTATTATTTTTTAGTCTTTTGTTACCTTGCATGCACAGATATAGAGACACATTAGGTACATTTGCTTGTAGGTCTGTGGAAGAGTTAGAATCAAATTTTTTAAATCCTTTATTTGACAATCCATCTAGTCCTGAAGAAATGAGTGAACATGAGGATCAACCCATTAGAACTCTTCATGATTACCTCCATCCTACACGCACAGTCACACCATCATGCATCATGTTTTCAGCTAATACTTGCCAACTGGATTTTAAAACAGGGATGATACAGTTACTCCCTACTTTTCATGGCTTGAAAAATGAAAATCCATATGTGCACATTAGGGAATTTGAGGAAGTAGTTGCGACTTTTCATAGTCAGAATGCAACTGATGACGTTGTGAGACTTAATTTCTTTCCTTTCTCTTTGAAGGATAGAGCTAAGAGTAGGCTATACTCACTAAAACCATGATCTATTAGGTCATGGAATGAGATGACTCAGATCTTCTTTAATAAATATTCTCCCCAACATAAGACCTACGCTTTAAAAAAGTAAATCTCCACCTTTGCACAAATTGACAGTAAGACTTTATATCAGTCTTGGGAGAGATTTAATGAGTTGTTGAGTATGTGTCCTCACCATGGGTATGAGAATTGGTGCTTAGTGAGCTACTTTTACGAGGGACTTACACCTAGAGAGCAACAATTTGTGGAGATGATGTGTAATGGTGAGTTCTTACACAAAGATCCTGATGAGGCCATAGAATACCTTAATGAGCTTGCTGAAAAAACTCATACTTGGACTGAACCTAGTGCTACTGAGAGCACAAATAGGTCACGACCTGCAAGAAACCCAAATGGTGGTGGAATTTATCATCTCAGGGAAGAGGATAACCTAAACGCAAAGGTTGAGATGCTCATTAGGGAGCTAGAGGTGTTAAAGACTAAGGACTTAAAGCCAACACACGTGGCTAATCATACAGAGTCTTTTGGACTATGTTTTGTGTGGCAAGGTAGATCACCTCACCTAAGAGTGTCTCACATTTGCTGAGATGAGAAAGATGTATGAGGAACAATGTAATGCCTTAAGTATGTACAATAAGCCTTTAATACCTTTCTCTAATACCTATAATTTGGGATGGCCCAATCACCCAAATTTTAGCTGAAAATCTGAAAACTAGCAGCCTGCACGACCCCCTAGATCATATCCTACACCATATCATGCACCTTTATATTCTACGAGTCATTTAGAAGACACTTTGCACGCTTTTATTGAGGCACAAGGTAAGACTAATCAAAAGTTTGAATCTTTGATTACGCAGGTTGTTGAAGAAAATAAGGAGATAAAGAGTCACGTGTCCAAATTAATGAGCTCCTTGAGTGTGAAGGAGCGAGGTAAGTTCCCTTGTCAAGTTCAGTCCACACCCCATGGTCAACACAAGGCACAAGAGAATTTGAAGGATGTGAATGCCATTGTGACGAGAAGTGGTAAGTCATTACATATCCCAACAATGAACAAATCAGAGGATGTGGAAAATGATCAAGATAGTAGTGATGCCGAGCTGACCAAGGAACCTAAGGTGAGAAAAAGTCCTGTTAAGATACCAAGCAAGCGAAGTTTGGATCCTAACAATGAAATCCTAGAGAATCTAAGACAGGTAAAAATCAATCTTCCTCTTTTGCATGTGATTAAACAAGTTCCTACTTATGCAAAAGTTCTCAAAGATTTGTGTACAGTTAAGAGGAAGCACCATGTGAAGAAGATAGCGTTCCTAACAGAGCAAGTTAGTGCTCTAATTGAGCAACGAATTCCTCCCAAGTACAAAGATCCTGGTTGTTCAACCATTGCGTGCAGCATTGGAAATCATGAGTTTGGATAAGCTTTGCTAGATTTAGGAGCTAGTGTGAATCTAATGCCATATTCTATTTATTTGTAGTTGGGGTTGAGAGAAATCAAACCAACCACTGTGGTATTGCAATGGCTGACCGTTCAGTCAAAGTACCCCAGGGTGTGGTAGAGGATGTTCTAATTCAAATTGACAAATTTTATTATCATGTTGATTTCATAATACTTGACACTATCTCTATTGTTGATACTACTTCTACAATTCTTTTGATTTTAGGTAGGCCTTTCCTTGCCACTGCTAATGCTCTTATTAATCGTAGGAATGGGCTCATGAAGCTTTGTTTTGGAAACATGACTCTCTAGGTGAATATCTTCCATATTGCAAAACAGCCAGAAGATGATGACGAAAGCCACTAGACATACATGATTCACTCACTCATGAATAGGGGAGTTTCTATATCTCATGATTTTGATCCCCTTGAGTATTTTCTTGTTAATTATGAGTTTGATTCTATTAGTGATCCATCTGATGTAGTTGATATTTGTGCTATTTTTTATAGAACTCAAGATTATGACACTCAGGCATGGCAACCGAAGTTTGAGGAGTTGCCTAAGAAATGTGAAAAACAAATTCCTTCAAGTGTGGAAGCACCCAAAGTTGAATTGAAGTCTCTGCCTAAGGGTTTAAAGCATGTTTTCCTTGGTCTAGGTGATACTTTTCCTGTCATTATCTCATCTGAATTGTCTCAGTCTCAAGGTGAGAAATTAATTTGGACTCTAAGTGAGCATAAGTCGGCCTTAGGTGTAACACCCTGTATTTTAGTATATTTTCACTGAAGGATTATTTTTAATAATTCAAAAATTTATTCTCTTATTTTATAATTATCGGATATTTTAAATTGGTTATTTTATGATCTTTAAATTGTGAAAAATTAAATTGTTATGTTTTCTTAATATTTATTTATTGTTGTACATTTAAATTGTTCTTCTTTTAAATTAAGAGATTTAATTATTTTATTTTCATTGTATCATTAAGTTTAATTTATTTTAATGGATTTGCTATTTTAAAATCATTTTCGTTGGATCATTTTCTGTGACCCAAGATGTGAGGATTGGACCTCATTTCTTTTCCCCACTTTTCTTTTTCTCCTTTTTCTTTTCTTTCCCTTTTCTTTTTCCCCAGTTTTCCCCCCTCCCGCGCGACGCTCTCTCTCTCTCTCCCCGTCCGATTTCTTCCCCACCCAGCCCGCCGCCGTGAGCCGCTGGTGACCGACACCGCCCCTTCCATCCACCTCCCCGTCAGCCGGCAACCTCACCTCCCAAATCCCAGCCCCTATCTCACCGCCGATAACCTCCACGCGTAACACCCAGCCGCGGCCTTCTCTTCCTTCGCACGCCGCCGTCGGGGCACATCCGGCCACCATCTCTTCACCACTACATCCCCAACCTCTTAGCACCCCAATGGACCCAACCCTGGCTCCGATCCATCACCGGTGAAGCACAACCAAGCTCATCTCCGTTTCATACTTTTTGGCCTTAAAACCACCCTTTGCGCCGCCACCCACTGCAAACCACCACCATCATTGGCTTCACCAACCTCTCTAGGCCCTACCCTATCAATTTCGGGTCTTAGTTTGTCTCCGTTGAAAAGTGGGTATTTGAGACCCACGGCCACAGTGTATTTTACACTGTTACGTTGCTGAGTCATCACTTCCTGCACCTCCGTGATCCTTCGAAAATCATATTATAGCGCTGTAAGTATTTTTCCAAAAAACTTTCGTGATTTAAATGTATTTTTGCACTAACACATATTATTGTGATCTGGTTGGACATGCCGGACTGAGTCCGAGGAGTTCGGGGGTCGGATGGATAATGGACGGAGTTATGTGTTTGGTTGGTATTGTGAACTGTTGGTTGTTGTGGTGTTGTTTCATGTATATGGCATATTTGCACGCATGTTCATGTTTGTAAATGAAAACTGGGTTTTCGCATGATTGCATATATGTTCATGTGTTTATTTAAAAACTGGGTTTTCATGTGAGAAATGATTTTTGGGTGTGTTTGAAACGACTGGATTGACTGGTTTGAGAAAAAGGAAAATAGATTGTAGGGACGGTGGTAAACAGGAATGGTGGTAGAGTCCCGCCTGTGATTCCCGCCTACGGTGCACGCGGTAGGGATGGTGGTAAGCAGGGATGGTGGTTGTGTCCCGCCTGTGATTCCCGCCTACGGTGTACGCGGTAGGGATGGTGGTAAGCAGGGATGGTGGTATAGTCCCGCCTGTGATTCCTGCCTACAGTGCTCTGATAAGTATTCATTGTGTGTGATAAATATTCATTATGTCGAAAGGAACTGTAGGGATGGTGGTAAGCAGGGATGGTGGTAGAGTCTCGCCTGTGATTCCCACCTACGGTGCACGCGGTAGGGATGGTGGTAAGCAGGGATGGTAGTTGTGCCCCGCCTGTGATTCCCGCTTACGGTGCACGCGGTAGGGATGGTGGTAAGCAAGGACGGTGGTAGAGTCCCGCCTGCGATTCCCACCTACAGTGTCCGATAATTAGTTTGTTTTGTGTGAATCATTTTCTAGGAAAATGACAGACTATGTTTTTGGGCCAAAATAGGATTTTGGCGTGTGTTGGAAATAATCATTTTTGGGAAAAGATGATATTTTATGGCTAAGTGGATTTTGTCGTATGAATGCATGTTGGTTGCATTAATGTATTTTTATCTCGTAGTTGTTTGGTTTATACTTACCTGTGGTACCATTTTATGGTATGGCAGATTTTGATACAGATGAGGATGACAAGCCTTAGCTTGGCTCCGTTGGTGGAGTGATCTAGGATTGCTCCTGTTTATCGAGTTTCATTTTTTTTTTATCAATTTATGTGTTGCCTTTGTAATATATTTGGGATGACTGTATAACTCTTTAAAGGTAATTTGTTTTGAATATTTGTATTTAAATTTCTGGTACTTAGATGACTTATTTATATTATCCGCTGCGATTTTTATTGTGCACTCTTGCATGTTGCACACACTTGAGCATATTCGTTGGAATGCGTGACCCGTGTTGTCATCATCCTGACGTCACGATTCCCTTATTTTTGTACGTGGGAGTCGGGGCGTCACATTAGGTTGGAGCATTACTGATATAAAAGGTATTAGTCCCCTGGTCTGTTCTCATAAAATTAATTTGGAGGAAGGAACTAGCCCTGTAGAGACCCCTAGCGTAGGCTTAATCCTACTATGAAAGAAGTGGTGCAAAATAAAGTGTTGAAACTATTAGATGCATGAATGATATAGAAAATTGTGACTGGGTAAGTACTATACAGGTTGTTCCTAAAAAGTCAAGTGTCACTGTGGTGAAGAATGAACTAGGTGAGTTAGTCCCTACAAAACTTGTGACTGGGTGGTGGATGTGCATTGATTATAGAAAATTGAATGCTGCCACCCGGAAAGACCATTTTTCCCTCCCTTTTATTGATCAAATTCTTGAGCGTGTGGCTGATCATCCTTTCTATTGTTTCTTGGATGGTTATTCTGGTTATTATCAAATTGAAATTGCATTAGAAGATCAGGATAAAACCACTTTCACTTGTCCTTTTGATACTTATGCTTTTCGTAGAATGTCATTTCGATTGTGTAATGCACTTACTACTTTTCAACGTTGCATGATGAGTATTTTTAGTGACATGGTTGAAAATTGCATGAAAGTTTTTATGGATGATTTAACTATTTTTGGATCTTCTTTTGATGCATACTTATTGAATTTAGAGAGAGTGTTGACTCGTTGTGAGAAGAAGGCATTGTTTTGAATTGGGAGAAATGCCACTTTATGGTACCTTCAGGTATTGTCTTAGGGAATATTATTTCTTCTAGGGGGATAGAGGTTGATCAATCTAAGATTGAATTAATCTCTAAGTTGCATACACCTAGGACAGTAAAGGATGTGAGATCCTTTCTTGGTCATGCGGGTTTTTCTTGGAGGTTCATACAGAATTTTTCCACCATATCTAGACCACTATGTGACCTCCTAGATAAAAATGCCCCATTTGAGTGGACACATGCTTGTCAAGAGGCCTTTAAAACGCTAATTGGCAAGCTTAGCTCAGCACCCATAATGCAGCCACCTGATTGGACTTTACCTTTTGAGATCAAGTGTGATGCTAGTGACTTTGCTATAGGTACTGTTCTTGGACAGCGAAGGGAGGGGAAGCCTTTTGTCATTTACTATGCTAGTAGAACTCTAAATAGTACTCAGATGAATTATTCCACCACTGAAAAAGAGTTGCTAGTGTTTGCTTTGGATAAGTTTCGTGCTTACTTGATTGGTTCTCCTATTATTATTTTCACAAATCATGCAGCCCTTAAGTACCTTCTTACAAAGAAGGATGCTAAGGCGCGACTAATACAGTGGATTTTACTTTTGCAGGAATTTGACATCACCGTCAAAGACAAAAAAAGGAGTGGAGAATGCACTGGCTGACTATCGCTCGAGGCTCACATTTGAGGACACATCTGACCACCTGCCAATCAGGGATGATTTTAGCGATGAGCATTTACTTTCTATTACTTCTCTACCATGGTTTGCTTACATTGTGAATTATTTGGCTGCAGGTGAGATACTGGTGGATTGGAACGCTCAGGATAAGAGGAAGTTCATGACTGAGGTACGTAATTTCTATTGGTATGACCCTTTCCTTTTGAAATACTGCCCTGACCAAACTTGCTGAAGAGATTGCTAGCATCTTGGAATTTTGTCACTCCTAAGCTTGTGGGGGCCACTTTTCAATGAAGAAAACGGCTGCAAAAATTCTGCAGTATGGATTTTATTGGCCCACCTTGTTTAAGGATGCAAACATCTATTGTCGCTCATGTGAAAACTGTCAAAAGTTAGGAGTTATGTCCCGTCGTAATATGATGCAACCCAATTTTAGTGATTGAAATTTTTTATTGTTGGGGCATTGATTTTATGGGACCATTTCCTCATTCTTTTGGATATAAATATATTATTGTGGCAGTAGATTATGTATCAAAATGGGTAGAGGCAGCAGTTTGTAGGAATAATGATAATAGGATGGTAATTAAATTTCTAAAAGAGAATGTGTTATCTTGATTTAGTACACCACGTGCTATCATTAGTGATCGGGGCACCTATTTTTGCAACCGTTCTCTACTGCCTACCACCCCCAAACAAGTGGACAGGTAGAACTTGCAAACAAGAAAATTAAGCAAATTTTAGAAAAAACGGTCAACCCGAATCGTAAAGATTTGTCTTTCAAACTAGTTGATGCGCTTTAGGCCTACCGTATAGCTTCAAAACTCCCTTAGGCAGGTCACCTTATAGGCTTATTTTTGGAAAGTCGTGCCACTTACCTATGGAGCTCGAGCATCAAGCTTATTAGGCCATCAAGCATTTCAATTTTGACATGGGAGAAGCACGCAAGCTTAGAAAATTTCAGTTGACCGAGTTGGAGGAGTTGAGAAATTATGCTTATGAGAACTCTAGAATCTATAAGGCTAAAATGAAAGCATTTCATGATAAAAATATTTTGAGAAAAATGTTTAGGCCTAATGATAGAGTATTCTTATATGATTCTAGACTCCATAAGCACCTAGAAAAACTTAGGTCTAGGTGGATCGACCATTTTGTAGTGAATAATGTTTTTGCAAATGGGACGGTGCAAATAGAGGATCCTAAGGATGGTAAGATCCTTAAAGTAAATGGTCAACGCCTTAAAGTATTAATTGATAGGCAAGTTCCAGAAGTGAAAGACATTTCACTTGTGGATCCGGTCTATCAACCTTGACTACACCACGTAGGTATGTTTTTCTATATTTGTTTTGTTTTTGTTTTCTCTTATTTTCTTTCTTTTCCTTTTTGTTTACTGTTGTTTTATTTTTTTTATTTTTTGTTTGCAGGTTAGTTTCATTTTGTCATTTCAAGGTACCATCTTTGGTGCTTAGCGAGCTACCCACGTCACTCATCAGGTGTATTCTACCATTTTTAGTTACTTCTCATTCAAATTTGATTCTTAAACATTGAGGATAATGTTTCATTTAAATTGGGGGGGCGGGGGGGTGAAGCAAATTCAGTATTTAAAATGCTTGTTGGAACTCTGTGGCATATTTTCATGTGTCAAATTTTTTTAATTTTGCATCACACGTGCATCATTTTCACATGTGTACTCATTCTCATTCATAGCTATTTTCGTGAATTCACCAAACCGACCAAAATCATTTTTCTGAGGCATTCACAAAACCTCTAATGCACTCATCCAAGTTTGTGGTAAGATGGTGGTTTGACACATGTAACTAGAGAACTCTTTTACTTAAGTATTTATGTGAGTTTCGGAGAGGATTGAGAGCCTAGAAATGCAGTAAATTGTGATAAGTGTTTATTGATATGTTGAATTGGATAGTGGATATACTTGGGATATGACGAACGTCAACTTAGGATCAACGTTTGAGCCTTTCAAGCTAACTCTTTCCATCATAGACCCCTAGTAAAACTTTGAGCCAATAAACACATCTAGCTTTTTCTTTTCATATGCCCACATTATCCTTATCTCTCCACATTAGAATATAACCTATACACTTATTTTCCCTATCCTTGTTACTTCCAAGTGTGTACTAGATGTGGAATTCTTTTTTTTTTTTTTTTTTTTTTTTTTTTTTT